>NW_020872103.1:0-14817 GCF_003789085.1 Penaeus vannamei | reverse complement strand
CATTAGCATTGTGAAATAGAGAAACATGGAGATCACTAGTGTACTTGAGAAAGAGGTTATTTGAATGTAATTCTTTGTGTGAATATTTTTATGGCATCGGTGACCCTATTGCCTTGGCAAAGTTATGGGCTTTATGAGTGTTTCTAGTTCCAATTGTAATTAAAACCCAGTTGTTCAAATTTCACCAAGGCAAATTTTAACTTTATGCTCTGCACTTATAGGGACCATGCAGTATAATTTGCTTTGGGAGAGAAGGTGCTTCAAAAGGAAAAGGGTTACATTATTGATACTGTATGGTAGGTGTGGTTGAATGTAACTTTCTGTCACAGAAAAAGTCACAGGATAATAACCCACCAGATTTTAAGAGCTAATTATAAATGATCACATAGTTATGGTAAATATGATTGTGTGTTTAAAAAGTGATAAGCTATAATTATGGTCAGTATCATTAATGTCCCATAGTTAATCAGAAACAAAAGTGATGAAGAATAGTAGACTAACCATTTTAGGGAATGTAACAAGTACAGAAAATGTTTGATTTGTTTGTGACTGCTGTTGTGGCCAGAATTACATTGATTGTTTTGATCAAACAGACCAGTGGGACAGTGGAGTTACCTG
Organism: Penaeus vannamei; assembly: GCF_003789085.1. NCBI lineage: Eukaryota > Metazoa > Arthropoda > Malacostraca > Decapoda > Penaeidae > Penaeus > Penaeus vannamei. The sequence goes on along the minus strand of NW_020872103.1, from coordinate 14,199 downwards.
CTCCAGTTAGTGGACGTAATACAAGCAGAGGAACAAGTGCATCTCCCAAGCCACTGCCAAAAGCTCCAGGCAGCAAGAGTTCCTCTCCATCACCAGGGTCTGTTGCAAAAGGAACTGCATCATCATCAAAAGCATCAGCCACAGCCACTGCATCAAGTGCCACTCAGGACTTGCTTGGGCTGGGTAAGTGTTTCATATATGGCAATAAAATCCTCTTTAAAGATTGAAATATGTTTTGGTGTGGAAAATTGCTTATCAACTGATATTTAACATACAGTACTAAACATTTATTAGTAAATAATATATCTTCCTATGTAAAGTTTATTGCTACACAAACCAGGAGTGTACTGTGTTAATTAGAAAGAGGTAATGACTTGAATTATTATAAGTGGATCATACTTTTAGGTTTTATTAACTCCTTGGATCCAGATGCGTCACAGTAATCACATGGATGAAAGTACAGGCATTAGGCTTACATACGTGGCCACCTGGTGCATAGCATGTAGGCTGGGTGTATGCAAGCACTTGTTTGTGGTGACAAGAGTCTATGCCTCCCTTTTGCAAATTATTTTGCATGAACATTTTTAGCTTTTTTGCCATTTTCCGATGTCAATATTTTTCTTTTGATTTGTTTTATCCAGATGGTAATATACTATTTTCCTTGCACAGACTCCATCACATCTCTATGTAGTAAATATCTCAGTGTAAGAAAGAAAAAGAAATGTTGCATTTTTTTATTTGTCTTACATTTTATTTTTTCAAAATATTCAATTTTCTGTAATACCACATGTGCTGTTGGTCACAGGGGTCAGGAATAGGATGCTGAGCATGGAAATGGCATCCTCTCTGGAGCCAACGCTCTTCTAATCATGGATTATGGACATTACATTCCACACTTGTTGATCAGTGTGAATAATGCAAACACCCCTTCCTAAAAGCCAAATGAGTCAAATCACCCTCTAAGAGGTTTGTGCACTTGTGGCGAGTCTTTTCAATCACCCTAGCCTTCACTCATGACAGCAAGTTTGCGCCACCCAGCCCAAGGCCATTTTATCCCATGACGGTATGTTCATGTCACCTAGCCCTCAACCCAAATTTTTCCATGACATAATGTTCATGTTATCTGGATCCCAGGAGTTAAGGTCATTACAAAGAACTTGCTCATGATAGCTGTCTTTCATATTTGATAGATGCACCCTCAACCAATGGTACAAGCACAGATAGTTCAGATCCATTTGGGGAGTTTGTAGTTGCACCAGCCAGCCAGACAACAACCACTCCAAATGTAACCAGTAATACAGCAAACCAAGAAACTCCAGCTGCTCCTGCCAGTGACTCGGCCAAAACAGATGAGGAAAATTTCTTTAATCAAAAATTACCTGAGGGGGGATCAGATAAATTGACAAAGGACTCAATCCTAGCCTTATATGGGCAAGCACCTGCTCAACCACAGCCAACAAATGTATATGGTGTTCCCAGTAATGTATACATGGGAGGGGCACCTCCTGGCCAACCCATGCCTCAAGCTCCAATGGGTATGCAGAATGGAGGGGTTATGGCACCACAGCAACAGAACATGATGTTTATGGCTCAAGTAAGCATTGTTATGGTTGAACCTTTACTATAGTTATGTCTTGAATTGAATCATGCCAACTGTAGAAGATAGAAGTTAGTATGACATTGCCAGCTTCATTGTAATTTTTTCTTCTTTTTTTACTGTTTTAGAGGACAGTCATTTAGTGTTATATGTTCCAGATTCGGTCAACCTTGTCAGTGTTTTCAAATCTTCTTTAAAATAGTTAAGAGCATTTCTCTTGTTCTTTATGTATTTTAAGTAAATAGAAGTAAAGTCATCTGAAAGCAAATGCATAAAAAATAAATTGGTATATATTTCATCTCATATGCAGTTAGAATCAATATTTCTTGCTACATGATTATTTCTTGTGCTCCCATAGAGTGGTATGGCAGGGAGTGGTGTTCCAAATCCTTTCTTTGCTAATGGCATGCCGCAGGCTGTCCCCACTTCCATTCAGCTCTCGGCAGCTAACCCATTTGCGCAGGTATGTGGTGATGAATTTTTGTTGATGTTCTTCAAAAGACAGTTATTAAAGATTTCAACAGAGAAAGGTGTTGTTGCTTTTTTAACTGGATTTCTTTAAATATAGAATCGAAAAATGGTCAGAAGTGGCTATATACTGATTTTACCATTTTCTTGTTTTTTTTTGTTGGATGCATTTATATTGTTTTTGCAATGATTTGTTTTCAGTTATTTTATTGAGCAAAAAGTGTCATGAAGGACCATTCCAGTTAGTTTGCAGAAGGCTCAATGCTAAGTGATTATTTTTCAGAAAATTATTATTTAAAAAGTTGCGGTGTGCTGCAGGTTTAAAAAAGATGTCAGTGGAACTGTTCTTGGCTGGTTTTTACATTCAGAAAGTGTATGTTTATATTTGTAAGTCAAAATTGACTTTTTTCCTTTAAAGATAAGTGTTTAAAAAAGTATAGTATGTGTATGAATATTTGCCTAGGACTTTAGGCTAAGAATAAAACTGTTAATCAGAAGAAATTGTGCTAATGAATATGTAGATTTTATTAGGAGTGAGATAAATATCTTCCATGGATAATGGATCCCATTTATTCAATTTTGTCATCATCATCATTCATGTTATTATCATTATTTTTATTATTTATTTATTTTTATTTATTCATTCATTTATTTTTAATGCTTTCCACAGTTTCTGGTGTTTGTGAATGAACTTGAGTAAACATTATGCTAAATGGTAAAAATATGAATATTGAAATAGACATAGGCTCTTTATATGTCTTTTGTATATATATTTTTTTCATTATTACTTGTTTATTGTCAGTTTTCCATATCCTTTTTATGCATGTAAATGGTTTTATAATCTGTAGAAATAAAGAAATGATTGCACTAATCAGCTTCATCATATATTTTTCTTGTCTTTGGCATTATCATTACTTTTATCATTTACTTTTCAAAATACATTTCATTGTATTTTGAATGTCATGATTGTCATCATAATTGAAATTTTGTATCATTATTATTATGATTAGTATTATGATAACGATATTGATGGTAATAGCAATAATGATAATGATTATAATGATTATAGCGATAGTGATGATGATGATGATGTTGATAATGATGAGAATAATTATAATAGTAATATTAATAATAATAATGATGAGAATGATGATAATGATAATGATATGATAATAATAATAATGATAATAGTAATAGTAATAATAATAATGATAATGATAATGATAATGATAATAAAATAAATAATAATAGACAATCATAATAATATTGAATAATGATAATAAAAATGATATTGATAATACTAATAAATATTATTATTATTTATGTTAATGTTATTCTTTTTCTTCTTCTTCTTCTTCTTATTATTATTATTGTTATTGTTATTGTTATTGTTATTATTATCATTATTATTATTATTGTTGTTGTTGTTGTTGTTGTTGTTGTTATTGTTGTTATTATTATTATTATTACTATTATTATTATTAGCTTTGTTCTTCATCTTTTTCTTTGTATTATTATTATTAGTATTAGCATTATTGTTATGAATATCATGACTGTTATTATTATTATTATTAGTGTTAATATGCAGGTTGTTGTTTTGTTATGATTATTATTGTTAATGTGCTGGTATTTGTTTTATTATCATTATTATATTATTATTATTATTATTATTATTATTATTGGTATTAATGTTGTTATTATTACTATTATTATCTTTATTATTGTTATTATTATTATTATTATTATTATTATTATTATTATTATTAATATCATTATTGATATTAACCCATTAATGCCAGTATATTTTGAAGCTGAAAATAAATGATTCCGAAAGAATAAAAGATTTTGGAACACGAGCTCTGATACAGCGTCACACTGGCGAGACGCCCAGCAATGTTTATTTTTTGGATGTCTCATATGTGGGACACCCGTTGTTAGTGGGTTAATGTTGTTATTTTTGCTATTATTATTGTTGTTATTACCATTATTATTATTATTATTGTTATTATTATTTTTATTTGTATTATTATTATTATTGTTATTGATATTATTATTATTATTATTATTATTATATTATTTATTATTATTATTATTATTATTTTATTATATATTATTATTATTATTATTATTATTATATATATATTATTATTATTATTATTATTATTATTGGTATTATTATTATTATTATTACTATATTGTTATTATTATCATTATTATTATCATTATACTAGATTATTATTATATTATTAATTATTATTATTATTATTATTATTATTATTATTATTATTATTATTATTATTATTATTATTAAAATATTATTATTATTACTATATTTTTATTACTATATTATTATTATTATTATTATCATTATTACTATATTATTATTACTATATTATTATAATAATAATAATAATAATAATAATAATAATAATAATAATAATAATGATAAAAATAATGATAATAATAATCTCATGATCCTTTTCATTGTTTTTGTTTTTATTATTATTTTCTTTTATTTATAAATTATTATTATAATTATCATTGTTATGATCCTTGTTATATTTTTATCATTATTAGTTTGATGATTATAATTGTTTATGTCAAGACCATTATATTATTATTATTATCATTATTTATATTATAATAATTATTATTAAAATTGTTGTTATCATTATTATTGTTGTTGGTTCATTGTATTGTTATTTTGGTGGTTTTGATGTAAAATAGTTATTGTTGTTGGTATTATTATTATTATTATTGTTATTTTTTATTGCTATTGTTATTTTTATTGTTATTATTATTATTATTACTATTATTATTTTTATTATTATTATTATTATTGTTGTTATTATTATATTGTTACTATTATTACTGATATTGTTAACATTTGTGTTATTAGCATTGTGATTGTTATATTTTTTCACTATTAGTGATTATTTGTTTGGTGGGATGAAGGAAGGGAAGGGTTAGGGGGGGCTCGGAATGAGATTGGCTCTCGGAAAGACCAGTGAACATCTCTGCTTTTGTCTTCCATTGTCCAGAAAGGCCCCATGCATCTCTTCTCTGCTCACTCTGACTTCAGCTACAGATCCTTCTTCCAGGTACTCGTCTAAACCTGCTTGAGCAAAATTTATCTCCCATTTTTGCAGTTCGTCTCCTTGGTGACCTCCATTATTGGCATTATTCTCTCTGCCCAGTCCCGGTTCATCCCCTCCTCTTGGTCCCCATGGCCTCCCCAAACATCTTTTCTTTCTTTCTGACTGACTTTCTTTTTTGCAAATTTTGTTTTCTTAATCTTTTCTTTTTTACGTCACTTTTTTGTTTTGTTTTGTTTGAGCTACTGCTTTCTGGATTTTTGTGAGGAGCCCAATTTTTTGAAAATGGTCTTGAAATTTTTGTGGTTATTTTTATGTATATTATTGGTTATTGTCTGCTCCCTTGTTTTCAACTTTGGAGCTGCGGCTGGCTCGTCAGCAGTCCTGCTTCAGCCTGTTCATATCCTCTTGATTATTCCACTTTTACCTGTTTTATACCCGTTTCATCTCCACTGTACATAAATTTTATCCAAGCCTTCCTCAGCATTTTGTGAATGCTTTTTAAATGCCTGAGCTATGAGGAGAATTTTCAAGCCGTCTCCTGTTTTTTATTTTCTTGGTCTTTTAACTTTACATCTTTAGCCTTTTTCTGCATCTTTTTGTTTTATTTATTTTCTTTCAAAATTAGGAAAGGAAAAATAAAGTTTGATGTAAGGTTTATTTTAGATTGAATAAATGTGAACTGACTGCATTTCATCTTCTCAGTCACTGGCTTCAAGAATGCTTTTCTCATGCAGATTGAATGTGTATAAGGAATTTTAATCCCATGGTGCTGGGAAAATGTAGTGTTCACTGTAGTGTTGTTTTATGAAATGTCTCTGTGCATAGATGGCTAGACAAGTGCTTAGTAGCAAAGGACTCAGTTATTAGACTTTATGACCTGATTTCACTTTTCCTTGAGCTTTGGGGAATTTTTTTCTTTTTTCTTTTTTACTAATGCTATCAATATTGATGCTGTTGTTATTATTATTATTATAGAATTTTTAATTATTATGTTATTTTTACATTACTAAAAGCAATATAAGATAAAAGAAAATACTTCCAAAAATCAAGGAGGCAGGTGAGGCAGGTAGTGTTCGTAATTGACTCATTAGTCACTTAGTATTTGTAGAGCCATCAGTGTGCAAAGACAATAAATCCATCTCCATGAGAATTTTGGGTTTGCTTGGCCTCTGCTCCAGGGAGTATGCACAGCAGACTAGGCTAGCCTCCAGGGCCTTTTTCAGATGTGGCAAGTCTGTAGTACCAACCAATGCTGTCATCTTCTTTACTAGTAAAGTAGGGATGTCACACTACATTTGGTGCCGGAGGACCCGAGTTGACGTCATCCTTTGAAGAGGTGGAGCCTATTATCTGGCCGAGAACTGGCTCATCCCACTTGCTTCTGTGTGTGCATGACACCGTTTCGTCCCCAGAGCCCTTCAATGTCTGCTAGCTTGAGTTTGGTAGATGCCAGTTATGACAATTTATTTTTGATAAATAAGTGACGTGCATTGCTTAACAGGTGACAGTCACAAGAACTGTTTTTTCTCTTACAAATTTAATATCTATCTGGATCAGAATTAAAGGAAAATACAATTTATAAACTAAAACAAAATGAAAACAACACATATCTGCACCATTTCAAAGCAAAAAAAAATTGTTGACTGCACTATTGTATATATAAAGCTAATCAGTTTAATGAAAACCAGGTTTTTATATGTTGTTTATGCCTTATATAAATAGTAAGTCAATGGAATTATAGGTTTAGATTATCTGTGAATATTATTTTGACTGTAGGTCTTTAAAAATCAAAATTTATCATATAATTATATTTGAACCTTGCTCGCAACCATTGTTAATGTGTGAACAGCAAACTCAATCAATACCAATAATCGAGGTGTATTTCATGTAATTGCTTGACATATTTTGGTAGTTGTATTGTTGTTCCTCTATATTCACTGTACAAGGCAGTTTATGAATGAATAAAGGAAAGAAAGAAGGCAGGGGAGAGGGAGATAGAGAAAGAGGGAGAGGGAGTTAGAGAAAGAGGGAGAGGNCCTCTTCTTCCCTGGCAAGTTCTCTGCTTCTTCTGCTCTCTTGTCCTCCTCTCCTATTCCTCTGCTGGTTACCTAATCGTCCAATTTCCTCTTGTTTCCTTTCTTCCCATTTTTTTGTACTTCTTGTCTTTTACCTGCTTCTTCATCCCTTATTTTCCGTCTTGTTCCTTCTCTTCTTTCTCTTTCTCCTTCGTTCTGCCTCCTTCTTCTTTTTCGTATCCTTTTTCTGCTTCTTCTTCGTCTCTCTTCTTCTTCTTCTTCTTTCTCTCTCCTTCCCTCTCTTCTTTTCTAGTCTTCTTCCTTCTCTTCTCTCTTCTTCTTAGTCTTCCTCTTCTTTTCTTCTCCTTCTCCTCTCTCTTCTCTTTTCTTCCATCTCTTCTCTCTTCTTCGTCTTCTTCCTCCTCTTCTCTTCTTTTCCTTCCTCCTTCTCTCTCTTCTCCTCCTCCTTCTTTTTCTTCTCCCCCCCTTCTTCCTCCCTTTTCCTCCTCTTCTCTCTTCATATTCGTTTTCTTCCTCCTTTCTCTTCATCTTCTTAATCTTCTCCCACCCCCTCTCCCTCCTCTTTGTTTTCCCATGCCCCGTCTTTATTCCTCGCTTCGTCCACGTCGACCGCAGTGATTCGCCAATCCTGAGGCAACCATTTAAACCGCAGGCAATTACTGAAGCCGCGAAACAGCCTCACGCGAGGAAGGGAGGAGAAGAGAGAGAGGAAGGAAGAGAGATGGAGACCGAGAGGAGAGGATGTCGGGGATGAGGGGAAGAGAGGGGATGAGGATGGAGAGAGAGGAAGAGATCGAGACGAGAGAGGTAGAGCTGATCGAGTGAGGGAGAGAGGAGAGAGAGAGAGAGAGTGAGAAGAGGGCGGAGAGAGAGGGACCGGGGAGGAGGGAGGAGAGAGGAGGGAGGACAGAGAGTCCCTGGGGAAGAGAGGGAAGAGAGAGGGAAGAGAAGGAGAGAGGAGAGGAGGATGACTTGAGAAGAGAAGGAGACATACAGACATCCAGAAACGATAGATCGAAGAGAGAGAGAGAGAGACAGACAAACACAAAACGATATAGAGAGACAGAATAAAAAATAGATCAGATCAGACAGGCAGAAAAAGCAAGGAGAGAAGGAGACAGAACAGAAACGAGAAGAAAGAAAGAGTGGGAGAATTCGGGAGAAGAGGGAGAGAAGAGAGATTAAGGGGATGAAGAAAGGGGATGTGAGAGAGTGGAAGAGCAGAACAGACCAGAAGAGAGAAAGAGAAAGCAAGAAACGAGGAGAGAGAAGAGGAAAAAGAGAGAGAAGAAAGAGAAAAGAAACAAAACAAGGACATAGAACAGAAATACGATGATGGGGGGGGGAAACTGAAGAGAGGAGAAGATAGAGATAAACAGAAAATAAGACAAGAAGAAAGCGAGAGAGAAGCGCGACGCACGGAGGACGAGAGCCAGACAACGTGACGACAGGAAAGGAGAAGAAGAGAGGCCGAAGTGGAAGTTGCGATGCAGGGTCCCCCCGACGCCGGTGGTCCGGCCTCAGCGTCCGGAGAGCAGGTGCAGAGTTTGGCATCCACGCGGCAAATGCGTCCTGGATGCACGTCTGCTCGGCCGGTGCTGATGGAGTCGGGGGAAGGCGGCAGGAGCAAGGCGGGGGAGGAGAAATGGAAGCGACGGGGGGCGCTGAGAGGTTGTACTGCAGGGGGGGTCTGCTAGGGTTCAGCCCCCGCTTCAACTCGGCCGTCCGCCCTGACCCTGCCTGCCGCTTCTGCCAGGGAGGGGGTGAGGGGCTCTTCCCCGATCCTCTCCCTCCCTCCTCTTCTCTCTCCCTCCTCCCCTCCTCTTCCTCCTGTCCTTTCTACCCCCTTCCCATACCTCTTCTCCATCTTTCTCCTGCCTCCTCCCCCTTCGTCTTTCTCTTTCCTTCTGCTACTCTTCTTTTTCTTCCTACCCACCCTTACTCCTTACTCCTTATCCTTCCTCCTCTTCCCCTCTCCCCCCTCCTCCTCCTCCTCTCCTCCTCCTTGTCCCCGGTTCCTTCCTCCCCTCTAAGGGGGGAGAGGCCAAATGGAAGAATACAAGGACGAGAGAGGGGCGGGAGGAGGAGAGAGAGAGACGAGAGAGGAGAGACGGAGAGAGAGGAGAGATAGTCTGAGAGGAGACGAGAGAGAGGAAGAGGAGAAGAAGAGGATGAGGAGAGGGAGAGGACAGAGAGAATCGAATGGAGGGAGAGAGAGAGATGAGGAGAGGGGAGATTGGCGAAAGAGGAGAGGAAGAGGCCGGTGAGGGAGAGAGGAGAGAGAGGGCAAGCGCAGAGAGCAAAGACGGGGGGCAAGCACAGCCAGCCAGAATATGTTCGGAATGTCGCCGACGCTGAGCCGCGAGCTCCGGGGTAGGCGGGGGGCTGGGTAGGGGGCCGAGGAGGTCTGGCCGCAAGGGGCGGCGGGGTGGGGAGTAGGGGAGCCAAGGGCGATGGGTACGGGAGAGAGGGAGGTAAGGAGGTAGTCGTAGGGGTCACAGGGGTACGAGGGAAGGGAGGGGGAGGGGAGTAGTCGTAGGGTCACAGGGGTAGCGAGGGAAGGGAGGAGATAGGGGAGGAGGGTAGTGTTAGGCGGTCACAGAGTTAGCGAGGGAGGGGGAGGGAGAGGAGTGGGGGAGGAGGTGAGGGGATAGGGGAAGGGTTGTGCCTTGGTCGGCGTGCGGGCGAGTGGAAGGAATCAGTGAGCTGTGCGATGTTGTGGGAGGGTGGAACGAGTGACGCTCCGCCCGTTGAACCGCTCTGCCGCTTGCTCCCCCTCCCCACGTCCTCCTCTCCTCCTCCCCTTCCTCCACGTTCTCGACACCCCCCCCCCCCCACGTGGACTACGAAGGTGTATAACGTCATTCGGAAAAAAAAACAAACAAACTCGCAAGGACGGGAGAAATGACCGTAATTTAATTCGCAATTTTTTTTTTATATATGTATCGATGTAGATCTTTGGAAAATCGTTGTCGAAATATCGCCTTGAAACGGAGTGTTGTGCCTGTTTGTGAAAAAAAATATTAATACGTTGTTCGAATCGTCAAGTAAAACCCATATCTCTTTCCGAAATAGTTAAGAATACATAAAAAAAAAGAAAGACGGTATGACCCCTGTTGTATCATAAGTGCAATGTGACTTCACTCTTTTTTTTAAAAGGAAAAAAAGAGTTTACTTCACGCAAAAAGTGTACTATTTTTTTTTTTTTTTTTATATACTATCTGAAAAGTTCTCTCGCCGCCCCCCCCCCCCTCTCGTGTGCGGACTTTGGCGAGGGGACTTTGCTGGGAGAGTCACCATGATCGTATGCACTTCATACCAAGAGGAGCAACACATAGTCCAGAGTGAAGGTAGGCCTACGAGAGAGAGAAAAGATGAATGAATGGAGGAAATTGTTTTAATTCATGGTGTGGGGGTCTGTTTAGAAGCTGTTTTTTCCTTTTTTTTTTTTTGGAAATGGTGGAAGAAAGAAATAATTACTTGGTGGTCTTGGATTGGAATCTTTTGGAAATGGTTGAAAATAATTTTGAAATCAAGTGGTTTTTTTTGTATTTGGAAATATGTGAAAATATGTGAAAAAAAAAATAATTGGTGGTCTTATTTTGAAGTTTTTGGAAATGGAAGAATATTTTAATTAAGTGGTTTTGTTTGGAAATTTTTGGAAATGGAAAAAAAATACTTAAGGGTCTTGTTTAGGAAGTTTTTGGTTTTCAAGGGAGGAGGCTGCTATATGCTGAAGATCGTTTTAAGGGAAGGTTTTGGGGATTCGAGATGCAATAAGGAAGATTTTAAGTGAAAATTCCTTAATTGATGGTCCTGTCTGCAACTTTATGGTGCTTGGTGAAGATCGTGCAAAGTGAATGTAGGCCTATGGTACAAATAGTGAAAATGGAAAAAAATGGAAAATCTTACTATGGTATACAGATCTATTTACAACTTAGGATTTTTTCATTTATTAGGAAAATTCGCTGCATGCTGACAGTCGTACAGAAGTGAATAAAAACGATGGAAATTCATAATGTAATTATTTGATAAGCTGTCTGCAATTTTTGATATTTAATTTCTTGGGAGAGACTTGATGGCTATTTTTTATACTCTAGTCTTAAGGTGCTGTCACAGGAGCACTTTTTCCTGTCATTTAATTATTTTTTTTACGATTTTCGGAAATTTTTGTCCATTTTTGAGCGAATTGTCGATTTTCCAGTCAGACGATAATGGTCGTTTCCGGTCTGTCAACTTTTTCAGCCAAGCAAAGTTAAATCAAGAGCTATATTCGAGAATGTTTGTATGTATGTAAAATAAAATTGTTTAAGAAATTGACGGAAAAAGTGCTAGTGTGACAGCAACTGTAGTGTGGATTCTTGCTGTGAAGAATATTGGGACACGAATAATCTTATCTATAAATCTCGCGATACAGTTTTGTGTGTATTAGCATTTCCTGGCTTCACCACATCCGGTTTACAGTGAATATATGTGGAATGTCAATATTTTCAACAGTATTATGAAGAGAACGTTTTAGGACAAGTGTGTGATATATATTTCTAAAATTTCCGTTTTACTATCTCTCTATGAACAGATCTGAGTCACAATTTATAAATATGTCAATATGTTTCTTTTTCAAAAGGCAAATAGAAGAAAAATGAAACTATTACTTGAATAAATACCTTTGTAAATTGTAATGTTTCTTTCACTTCACCAAAAAAAGCAAGAAAATAGAGAACATTAAAACTATTTCGTGACAGGACTAAATCACCTTTTTGTAAAAGTGTCAATATGTTTCGTTTTCGCTTCACAGGAAAAGCAAGATAAAGAAATTTAAAAACATCTTTCATGAACAGATCGAAGTCACCTTTTGTAAAATAAGTGTCAACATGCTTCTTTCGTATCACCAGAAAAAAGAAAATATTTAAACTATTCGTGATTCTAAACCCCTTTGTAAAAATGTGTCAACATTTTCAGCAGATCTAAACTACCTTTGAGAGAAAAACATTGTAAATATGTCAACATGTTTCTTTCGCTTCGCCAGAAAAAGCAAGATAGAGAAAATTAAACTATTTCGTGGACAGAACTAAGATAGAGAAAATTAAACTATTTCGCTAACAGAACTAAACTACCCTTTGTAACAGATGTCAGTATGTTTTATTTAAAAATGTCAACATGTTTCTTTCGCTTCGCCAGAAAAAGCGAGATAGAGAAAAAGAAACTGCTGCTGGCACCCGTTTGGCCGTGGCCTCATAGTTGACAATAATTCATGAGGTCCTGTGCCATTCTACGCTCAAAATTCGATGCAAATGAGAGCCTGGGCCGCCCTGGTCTGCTAATCCCTCTCTCTCTCTCTCTCTCCCTTTCTGTTTTTCGTTTCTTTTTTCCTTTTCACTTCTGTGTATTGTGTTTTTTTTCGGTTTTCTCTACCTCTCTCTCTCTTCTCTCCTGTTTGTCTCTCTCTCTATCTCTATCTCTCTTTATCTCTCTTTATCTCTCTCTCTCTCCCCCCCCCTCTCTCTCTCTCTCTCTCTCTCTCTCTCTCTCTCTCTCTCTCTCTCTCTCTCTCTCTCTCTCTCCCTCCTCTCCTCTCTCCTCTCCCTCTCCCTCATCCCTCCTCCTTCCTTCCCTTCCCTCCCTTCCTTCCCTTCCCTTCTTCCCCTTCCTTCCCTCCCTTCACCTTCGCCCTCTCCCCTCCTCTCCTTCCCTTTCCTTCCCTTCCTTCCCTTCTCTTCCCTTTTTCCTTCCTCCCTTCTCCCCTCCCCTCTCATCCAAAGTAACAACCGAACCAAGCTCACAAGTCCCGAGTCATAAGTCACAAGTCTCAAAATCATGCGAACCGTTCCGAGCTTGAGTCGTATGATCATGCATAAAATTCAGGAATCATTTTGGATGCAGACTGAATAAACAGTTTTATTCAGGATTAGTCTTATGAGTGTTTAAAATCCCCTTTGCGGATCGAAAGAAAAAAAAGAATCTTAATTCGTGTGCATTTTAATTTTTCCTGAGGCCCCGGAACTGAAAGTTGAAAAGAGATCTGTTTATCTTACATAAAATGATAAAGATAAATAAATTAATTAAGATTCCACCTCAGAATTCGTAAAATTAGGATCTTGGTTTATGATCAAAATTAGATGGAAATTTTGGTCAAAATTGGAAATTTCCCCTCAAATTCCAATAACAAAAAAATTAAATTAACGAACATATATAGTATAACAAAAAACAAAAAGACGAACATAATATTAGTACAAACCCCAAAAACTCAAAATTTACAAACCAACCCCACAAAAAGCTCCCAAAAACCCTCAATACAGTTTTCCCCCAAAAAAGAAAAAAAAGTGTAAAACCGCAATGAACCCACGGAGTGAACCCCCAATCCCCCCCACCCCCCACCTCAAAGTCAAGACGAGTGGTCCCTGAACCCCACGGGATCTGTTCCACAACGGGTTTATTCGCCCAGGTCACGCTGTTGGTGTCGCGGGGGTTCCTTTTTCCGAAGGCTGGGATTCTGAACCCCGTTTTGGGGCCGGATTCTGAACCCGTCGAGGGCCGTGCTCCGAGGTGCCCTTTTGCAGGCTTTTTTTTTGGTGTTTTTTTAGGGAGAGAGGGAGGGGAAAGGGAGAGGAGGGAGGGAGGGAGGAGAGAGAGGGAGGGAGAGAGGAGGGAGGGAAAAAAGGAGGGGAGGTAGAGAAGGAGGAAAGGAGATGAGGAAGGAGGGAAGGGGAGGTAGAAGAGGAGGGAAGGGAGATGGAGAGAAGGAGGAAGGGAGATGGAGAGAGGGGGAGAGAGGAGAGATGGAGAGAGGGGGAGAGAGAGAGAGATGGAGAGAGGGGGAGAGAGAGAGATGGAGAAGAGGGAGGAGAGAGAGAGATGGAGAGAGGAGAGAGATGAGAGAAGAGGAGAGAGAGAAGATGGAGAGATGGAGAGATGGAGAGATGGAGAGATGGAGAGATGGAGAGAGAGAGAGAGAGAGAGAGACGAGAGAGAGAGAGAGAGAGAGAGAGAGAGAGAGAGAAGA
>NW_020872102.1:10000-21386 GCF_003789085.1 Penaeus vannamei | reverse complement strand
TTTCTCCTCTTCCTCTCTCCTCTCCTCTCCTCTCCTCTCCTCTCCTCTCTCTCTCTTCCTCTCCTCTCTCTCTCTCTCTTCTCTCTCCTCTCCTCTCCTCTCTCTCTCTCTCTCTCTCTCCTCTCCTTCTCTCTCTCCTCTCCTCTCTCTCTCCTCTCCCCTCTCTCTCCTCTCCTCTCCTCTCCTCTCCCTGTATCTCTGTATCTCTCTCTCTCTCGTAACTTTAGTTGAGAAAAGTCACACGTCAGTCAGGAGAAAATTCAGCTTCCCGACTGACGAGTATCAGGTTTTCTGTACACAAAGATGCAAACGAGTGTAACTGCATCCCAAGCACATACCTTAGCTCTGTCGTTCCATTGTTCTTTCAAAGGCACAAAAGAGCCTGACTACATGGTAAATACCAGAGGATTTCAGACACCAACTGTAGCGCGTTCGATTCCAGGGGAAACAAAAGAAAAGAAAAGAAAAAAAAAAAAAAAACTGGCTCCTCAACCAAGACTATGGAGCACTCCGATTCACGCACAAAAATAATAAAGATAAATAAATAAATATATAATAATTATCCTCATATTGCTTTTATGGCAAACTTCCGCCTTCAAACGTCACTTTTTTTTCCTTTCTTTTTTTCAATAGTTGACAAATAATAGTACTAATAGTAGTTGACAAATAATAGTAGTAATAGGCCAGGGGCGAGTTGCAGCACAGTCGCTGGTATTTAGCCTATTTTGTGTAGATATACTGCTTATTTTGAAATAATTTAATGCCTATTTATAATTTATTCATTACGTTGTCGGATTGTTTTTCATGATTATGGATAAAACTGATAGATAAATAGATGAATACTAAAGCAACAACTAATAGTACTTATTTTCCTCTCTCCCTCTCTATCTATCTGTCTATCCATCTATCTATCTTCCCGGAGAAAGAGGTTTTCAAAATTCGTTTTTTGTAATTTGTTTCCGAGTGTAGGATATGAACACATGTAATTTGAGAGAAAAAAATACACGGATGGAAATGAAATTGCTGTACACGTGTAGGCAATTTAGTGGGGAAATTCTGTCCTTTTTCTTCCATTTCTTTACGTTGTTCCTTAATATTTCGCTTTCTTTATTGCATTTTCATCTTTCTTCCTCATTTGCTGGTAAGTAGCCTCGAGTGCATGATTTGGAACAAGTATTATTACACTAATGAGGGGAAGTGAAGCTCCAGGATATATACTTCAAAAACACGTGCAGTTAAGAGGTAGTTTTATAAACTAATGGTATAAGTTGTAATAAGTCATGTAAAGACCTTGTCGGAAAGATTCGGAAGATATTGTCAATGAACAGTGCTCGTTATCGACTGATTCCTATAGAAGTATAGCAGTGGAAGAGTAAAACTTATGGTGTACAGTGAAGGCATTTAAAGTTATTTGTATTTGTGGCAAATGAAACTGATGCCCAATTTTTCAAGCCAATGTTATATCTCAGTGTTTAGCAATTTATTTCATTTGTAACGCTATGACAGGAAACTAAAATATTTGTTGTAACATAATGATAGGAAATTGATTTATTACGTGACAGAATATTCAAACTGATTTTGCAACGAGACATGAGAAAGCCTAGAACCTAAATCCAGTTTTTGTAACAATGGTAGAGGAGTAGGTCCAAATTAGTATACTATACTGCTATAAAGTAGGCCCGGTTGTATAACACAATGGAAAGTAAGTCCGACTGATTGATGGCAGAAAATCAACTTCCATGTCTTTATACAATTGATAGGAGTGTATGTCCCAATTTATTACGCAATGATAGAAACCTACAGCCAATCTAATTGTTGAAATTATAAAATATTTTACTTCTAATTCTGTAACAAATTAATAAGAAAGTAAATTCGATGACAAAGCTTAGAACTTCAATTTGCACTGATATATATATACCTGTCCTCGCTGCACAACACATGATTTAACCTAAGTCTTCAACACAGAAAAGACACCACAGTTGATGCTTCCCTTGCGAATTAGCATAAATCTGAATACTTGTCTTTTTGCATTCCAATCAGGCAAGATGATATTACCATACACTGACGAGGAATTGTGTTGGATGAGGGGGCCGGGTAAGGTTGGGTAAGAAGGACGTTGAATCTAACACGAGGTTTCAAATGTAATTCAGATTTTATTCGTGATTAATTTTGATACTGTTGCACCACTACTGCATTTACCGCTAGTACTTGTTTTTTTTACTGCTACTAGTGCTAGCATTTTCACTACTACTATTCATGTCATTTATACTTATACTGCCGTCTCTATTACAGCACATGTTGCTATTGCTGCAACTGTTATTAATGCTTGTACTACTACTACTACTGTTATTACGATCAATAATTATATTACTACTATTACTACTACTATTATATTTCTAGTACTGCTAGTAATACTACTAACTGTACTTCTATAACCACTACTGTTGCCGCTACGAATATTGTACTGCTACTTTTAGTACTGGGCCTAGTACTATTATTCGTACCAGTTTATTTACTTCTATTATTATTATTAATATCATTAAACTGTAGTATTACTATTACTAGCGTTACTCCTGTTACTGCAGAATTAGAGAGAGAGAGAGGAACAATATATATCATACAAACTATTACCCCTAAAAAAAAAAAGTATTTTGTCAGATATGATTGAAGGCATAATTCTAAATGACAAATCAATTTCGCACCTCATTAAACTCTCCTGCCTGAAAGGTAACGTGACTTTGCTGTTTTGGCAGACCATTTGTTCAATTGATATTTTCTATGGACTCACACATTATTAAAAGGGAAAATGATCATCTAATGTCAGTGTGATGAAACATAGGCTGGTTTAATACACTTCTGCTTTGCGTCTGTCAGCTATAATGATCCGTTGTAGGGATTATACTGTGCATTGTAATATGAATGAATCAGTAGTAGATAGATATATAATAATATAAATATGTCTCGCTGAAATCATATAGTTTGTTGGTTCTTTCCGTGAATTAAAGCTTTAACAAATATAGCTTTTTAACCTGATACTGACAGCTAGTGTGAGTCAGAGCTCATTTGCATTTCTCGTAAATTAAAACCGTTAATCGACCGTTAATAATCTGTTTATGCGGATGATGGTTATCAATAATCAACTTTACACTTTGATAAGCCTATCGTAATTACTGGTTGTTGCGTCATCTCCCCGAAGGCTGCTGTATGTTCACCTATTTTAGGAACTTTTGCGTAATCGGGCTGCTCTTCGATATATGAATACATATATATATATATACATATGTGTGTATATATATTATACATATACATATATATATGTATATATATATGTGTGTGTGTGTGTGTGGTGTGTGTGTGTGTGTGTGTGTGTGTGTGTGTGTGTGTGTGTGTGTGTGTGTTGTGTATATATATATAATATATATATATATATATATATTATATATATATTATATATATATATATCCAAGCACAACCACAGTAACGTGTACGTAAAATGTAAATGAAAACAGCCACAATAAGATATGAAAAATAAACGTTTATTTTCATATATTATTGTAGTTGTTTCATTTTCACACACACACACACACACACACACACACACACACACACACACACACACACACACAACACACACACATATATATATATATATATATTGTATATATATATATAATATATATATATATATATGAAAGCACATAGTAACGTTACGCAAATATGTGTGTGTGTGTGTTGTGTGTGTGTGTGTGTGTGTGTGTGTGTGTGTGTGTGTGTGTGTGTGTGTGTGTGTGTGTGTGTGTGTGTGTGTGCGTGCGTGCGTGCGTGCGTGTTTGTGTGTACGTGTGTGTGTGTGTGCGTGTGTGTATGTGTATGTATGTATATATATATATAAATAGATAGATAGATAGATATAGATATATGTTATACATATAAACATTACAAATTATCTATTTATATATATACATGTATATATATATATATATTTTTTTTTTTATGTGTGTACACACACACACACACACACACACACACACACACACACACACACACACACACACACACAACAACATATATATATATATATATGTGTGTGTGTGTTGTGTGTGCATATACATACATACATATATAGATAGATAGATAGATAGATAGACACAGTATATATATATATATATATATATATATATATATATATATATAATATTATATATATATATATATGTATGTATATATATATATATGTATATATATAATATATATAATATATATATATATATATATATATATATATATATAGACAAAATGTGTGTGTGTGTGTGTAATATAAATATATATATACACACCTGCGCGCGCTTACTCGACACAACGTTCCGTTAAATGATAAGCGAAATAGACGTTGCTAGTTTCTCTTGGACTAATAATTAACCCGAATTACACCCATCCAAATGTAATTATCCATGTCAATTGCCACTACTCCAAGTACAATTGTACTTGGCTAGAGTACATACTCGAGAGATGCCTACATTACCCCGGTGAGAAGACTTGGTTCAACAGTTTACACAGACAACGTAAACATTCCCTTGGCAGCTGGTGATGGGGTATGCAGTGGTTCTTTGTACACTTTGCCTGATGCTCACTGCCAAGGAACCTGTAAAGTGAAGGCAAAAGCAGAAAGAAAGTATGAATGAAGAAGAAAGGGAAGAGAAGGAAGGCGGAGGAAAAGCAATTCCTGTTATGTTATAATTATGATAGCTTAATTAGCTTTTTGGACACTAAAGGATTACGCACACATACGAGAAAAGAGAGGAGAGAGAGAGAGAGAGGGGGGGGGTGTAGGAGAGACAGAGGGAGGGGGGGAGAGCGTAGGAGCGAGAGAGAGGATAAGAGAGAGAAGGGAGAGAGAGAGATAGAGTAAGAAAGAGAGAGAAAGAGATCGAGTGAGAAAGAGAGAGGGAGAGAAGAAAGGTAGAGGGAAGGAGAGAAAGAGAAATGAGAGAGTGATAGAGAGATAGAGTGAGGGGGGAGAGAGAAAATGAAAATAAGAAAGTGAGAGAAGGAGAGAAAGAAATGAAAGAGTGGGGTATGTTTCTATTAATAAACCAGCGGATATGTTAATCTCTTCAGTTCTTCTTTTTCTTTTCATTCTCTCTTCTCTCTCTCTCCTCTCTCTCTTCTCTCTCTCTCTCTCTCTCTCTCTCTCTCTCTCTCTCTCTCTCTCTCTTCTCTCTCCTCTCTCTCTCTCTCTCTCTCTCTTTCTCTCTCTCTCTCTCTCTCTCTCTCTCTCTCCTCTCTCTCTCTCTCTCTCTCTCTCTCTCTCTCTCTCTCTCCTCTCTCTCTCTCTCTCTCTCTCTAATTAAAAACGCTTTTTGTAAAAGTATTCATATTATTACTACTAGTGTTCAAAAGTGTTCGATATTGGTACTAATGATGATTATGATGAAGATATCGATGATGATCATATGAATGATAGGAATTGAATAAAATTAATAATAATGAAATTCGTAATGGCAACAGAAAAAAATAACTATGGGTATATTGATAATGATGGTGGTAATAATGATAATATTCATAATAAATATGAAAATAAGGAAGGAAGGAAGAAGACACGCCAATGTCGAGTAGAGTGTGAGGAACGAATCGACATCACTACATCTCTGAGAGGACACAAGGGGAATGCTTCAACCTGCTTGAAAGGTGAAGGGGTTAGTTGAGGAAGAGAGAAATAGAGAGAGAGAGAGAGAGAGAGAGAAGAGAGAGAGAGAAGAGAGAGAGAGAGAGAGAGAGAGAGAGAGAGAAGAGAGAGAGAGAGAGAGAGAGAGAAATAGAAAATATAAATTAAAAAGCAAAGAGAGAAGAGAGAGAAATAGATGATGAATTAAGAAAGAGAGGGAAGAGAGAAATAGAAAGATGAAAGAAAGAGAGAGAGAGAGAGAGAAAGCTGATTTAAGAAAGAACGAAGGAGAGAGAGAGAGAGAGAGAGGAAGAGGAATGTTTGACCAACACATGTAAGTGGATGCAAGAAGTTTACTCAGAGAGATTACAGTGTACAGGAAACGCTATGAAGAGGTGGCCCTGCAGGTACCCTGGGAGATAATGCAGAAAGTACAGAATCGAGTTTACCGACAAGTGGTACGACTACCAACCTTTGGCAGTCACAGAGAATGGAGATGTTAGAGTCGCCTGGGATATGGCTGCAGTATTTACACAGATAAGAAGCCTGAAGCACATTCTACCAGATATTCCTTTAGTGCAGAAAGTTACACAGAAGAGGGTACTACTCAGCTATGTCAGGGGACTAGAATATCACTAAGGAGGAAGAAAAGTAATTAGATACGAGGATTTAACACTGCGAAAACAAGAGACTCCAGAGGGGCTCGAAAGAAAAACGTGAAGATCTGGTATGGGGGATTATATCTACTTGGCACCACTAGAAATACTCAGTGGGGAACTATATATACTTGGCACCACTGGAAGTACTCAGTGGAGAATTATATATTATTAGCATAACTGAAAGTACTCAGTAGGGAATTAGTTTGTTGGCATCACTGAGAGTGTACATTAGTTAGCCTTTCTCGGAACAGATTACATGTGAAAAATGTTTCCTCTTTCTAAACCGCGGGCAGGAGCCGAGACATATCGTAGAAGGCTCAGAACATCAAAGAACTGAAATGGATAACGTAATGATGGTGTTGCTGCTGATGATAATTATGATGATAATGATTATTTAAAAAGTGACAACAATAAGGATAATGATGGTAAGAATAAATTCTATTATAGTTATGATGCTGAATTTTCTGATAGTAAATAGCAATAACTGCATGACATCAATATCACTGATAATCATTTTTGCAATAACAAAGAAGAAAGCAAAACACAGATAGAGATAGATAGTCATATCTATATATCTAATTATTTTGCACTTCCTGGAAATTAGTATCAATTTTGAGCACACAGATCGAGCCATCAACGGTGTACTGAGGTGTATTTAGTTTAATGTTGACTGTTGCAACTTCCAGAATACACCAGATTTTAGTTTCATAACTGATACGCATTGTCTGAGTACATTAATGCCTCTTAATGCCTTTGAATATATTAATATATATATATATATATATATATATATATATATATATATAATATATATATATATATATATATATATATATATATATATATATATATATATATGTTTCTGTATCTTTATATCTCTGTTTATATATTGTTATATATATATATATATATATATATATATTATATATATATATATATATATATAATATAAAACATACATACATCTCTCTCTATATATGTATACATATATGCATATATATATATAGATAGATAGATAGATAAATAGATAGATAGATAGATAGATAGATATAGATATAGATATAGATATACATGTGTTTGTGTATACAAACACACGCATATATATGTATATATCTGTGCGTGTGTGTGTGTGTTGTGTGTTGTGTGTGTGTGTGTGTGTGTGTATGTATGTATGTATGTATATGTATGTAATGCTAAATGCTGCAGTGTCGCTAATATGCTAATTCCCATGCAGTTTGTCTTTTCTTGCAGAGTCAAAGATGACGTTCCTCTGCGGCGCGGTAGTCCAGAAAAGCTAAATATGCAAATGAGTGTCTTTTGACAGCTTGAAAAAGGGAGGGAGAGAGAGAGAGAGAGAGAGAGAGAGAGAGAGAGAGAGAGAGAGAGAGAGAGAGAGAGAGAGAGAGAGAGAGAGAGAGGAAGAAAAATGGAGAGAGAGAAAAAGAAAGAATAAGGGAGAGAAAGAAAGAGAGAGAGAGAGAAAGGAAAAGGGAGAGGAAGAAAACGGGAAGGAGAGAGAAAGAGAAAGAAAGAATAAGGAAGAGAGAGAGAGAGAAAGAAAAAGGGAGAGAGAGAATGAGAAGGAAATAAAAAGAGAGTGTGTTCGCCTCTATATCATGCTGAAAAAAAAAGTATAACATCAAGACAGAATATTTTTTTGCCAAATCTAACCAAACTGCAACTGATGGTTATAAGAGAACTTACGCATATTTGAATCCTAAGTTTGAGCTATATCTTTGCATTCTCACACTCTGTCGTGATGGTGGCTGGGAACGTCCTCGCCTCAGGAGCTTTTGATCGTGACAGTCCTTGTATGTGAAGTTCTTGCGATGTATAAGAATAAATCTAATTCTCAAGGTAAACACATCAAGCGTTTGTTTCAATTCCTTTTTCTTCAATTCTCAAAAAAGACCCCACTATGCTTTAGTAATGAGTTTGGTTGAGTGGTTATACCATATCTTATGTTGTGTCAGATTATTTGTTTGAACTTATACATTGTATATATATAATATATACATATAATATATATATATATATATAATATATATATATATATATATATATATACAATATGTGTGTGTGTGTGTGTGTGTGTGGTGTGTGTGTGTGTGTGGTGTGTGTGTGTGTGTGTGTGTGTGTGTGTGTGTGTGTTGTGTGTGTATTGTATGTATGTATGTGTATATATATATATACATATATATACATACATACATACATACATACATACATACATACATGCATACATACACCAACACTTACACACCACACACACACACACACACACACACACACACACACACACACCACACACATATATACTATATATATATATATATATTATATATATATAATACATATATATATGTAACATTTACATCATTTGCATCATCCACACACACACATAAATTATTATATATTTAACTTAAGTTACGGCTAGCATAACTTAATGGCCGTGGGGGTGGATTGATTCATTTCCCATTTGCAACGGTCAAAGAGAAACATTCTTAACACATCACATTTTATTCTATAAACAATTTTAATAAAATGGGCATATCAATGTAAATCTTAGCAATCTAATTATTAGAATAAAATATTCCTTCTAATTCAATTCGAATCTAAGGTTAAGTACACCCTCCCTTTTCCTACTAATTATGAATTAATAAATCATTATAAATCTAATAATAGTATTCAATCCCGTCCCTGAAAACTATGATTTTCCTCTCTTACACCTTCACCCCAATTAAATAATTCCTTTTCCCACCTATTCCTTGACACACCGGAACTGTCTCCTTTGACTAATTCGTCACTTTATCCCCGGAACAAAAAATAAATAAACAATAGATATCTTAATAACTATAAACCGCAGATAAACATGGCGGACGGGAGTTGGCAGTTTTCATTTTTCCTCAACCTTCTTTCTGTGTAAAGGGCGGAGACTAGGAGGTAGTCTGATATCAAAATCAATATGCAGGGATTCCATAATTACGTTAATGTCACTCTGTCAGATGGTACAACCTTCAATTTTTGGGGTAAAACATTTTTTTTAATAACAGTACTTTGGGGCGAGGCAGGAGGCCGTCTGGGAAACCGTTAAAAAAACCTCTAAATATTTTTTCCCATTCGATTCTCCAACGCTTGGAACATACACCAGTCTTAATTCAGTCTTAATCTTTACTCTTTTTGATGACACTAATTTTGTTATCTGATATCCCCCCGAAACAAAATATAAATAACAAAAAAAACATATATATATATATATATATACCCTTATTCTACCCCCTTATCTCTACTATACCCCTCACCCTATATACCTATATATACACCTTATAAAAATATAATAAATCTGCATATATATATTTTACCTCTAAACCCTGGATAAATAAATATATAACAACTATTTTCTCAGCCGACGATCTCCATATTTTTTTAATTAGAATACGTTCATTACACATATAAAATATTATATTATTTTTATCACTTATCTTAATATACCAATATTCCTTTTATATTACCCCTACTTTTCTTATTCCTTTATCTATCTATTAATATTTCATTATATGTGTGCTCGCTTGTGTGTCGTGTGTGTTTGCTGTGTGTGTGTGTGTGTGTGTGTGGTGTGTATGTATGTATATATGTACTCACTATTTTTTTTATATTCTGCAATAATTTGGGGGAATCTTACTGACATATAAATATATACCCTACTACCGTATAGTTATATTTTATTATATATATATATTACCTATCTATCATATTAGATCCCTGAGGCCCTACATAATTATTACCTAACTACTACCACTGAAATATTAAACTATTAAGAAAAAGAATAAAAAAACAAAAAAAAACACAACACACACATAATAATAATATCTACTCATATGATATATATATATAATATATACCCCTTCCTTATATTAATATTGTGTGTGTGTGTGTGGTGTGTTGTGTGCTCTGTGTGTGTGTGTTGTGTTGCGTCGTGCTGTCTCCTACTCTCTCCCCGGGACTTCACCGCCTCAACTATCTCATACTTTAGACAACGATCGATTGTCGGTATGTACATATACCATTATCTTAATGTTTACTCATATACCTATATATACTATATATATATATACTATATACTCACCTATATATCTTATTACATATATATCTATATATCTATACTCATATACTTAACTTCTATATATTATATATATATATATATATACTATTATTCTCACTCCATAACCTTACTATATGCTATATATATCTTGTATAATATATACTCACCCTATATCAATATATATATACCCCCCCCTTTCCTACACTATATATTCACTATTTATGTTCCACTATCCACTCTTCTTTATTTACTTTATATGCTACTAATATATAAATATATATATAATATATTTAATATATAATAATATATACCGTACTACCTACTACCACCTGTTAACCGCTATACTATATATATATATACCCTATGATACATATCACTACCCATCCCTTGTATTTGATATTAATACCACCCTACTTTATAATATAACTCATAATATACCTATATATATACTTATATGCTGTATTATATATATGCTCACTACCATACTACTATATACTATATACTATATACTATATATATACCTTCATATATACTATTAATGCATATATATATACTTATATATATATATATATATATATATATATTATTGCCTATATACCTCCCTATATACTATAATTAAACACTATGATAATATCATATATACCAAAATATTATATTATACCCTACCTACACCTATCACTATACCCCTACTTCACTATACCTATATACATATGCCCTTTCTATTGTTCCTATATATAATGTGTGTGTGTGTGTTGTGTGTGTGTGTAACTGAATACTATATATACATATTATACCTATAAATTATCCCACTATTTGTATTATATATATTATATATATATATTATATATATAATTTCTCTAGTCACCTACTACCTGCGAACCTTTATAATATATTATACTCATAAATATAGTTCCTATCATACCTAACCCTCGCACTTATTTATATTTTTATTATATTAAT
>NW_020872102.1:0-5000 GCF_003789085.1 Penaeus vannamei | reverse complement strand
ACGACATACAGTATACGACATACAACATATGATGTAAGACATACAGCATACGGCATACGGCATACCAACATACAACAGACATACGGCATTCAACATACGACATACAACATACGATGTAAGACCTACAGCATACGACATACGGCATATGGAATGCAGCATACTACAGCCGGCATACAACATACTAAGGCAGTATACGGCTCAATTCCAGGATGCCTGGGGGAAGGAAAGGGAATGAGAAAATATGCTAAAAGAAAGGAGAAGAGAAGGATTTCGGTTGGAAGAGGAATGAGCGAATAAGTTGATTGCATCAGAAGAAGGAAGAGAGAAGGGTGAGAGAATGAATTATGTTTCTCTGCGTTTGTTTGTTTGTTTTTTCTTTAATTCGCGTACTTTACCTCGCTCTCCTCTCCTCTTCCCTTCCTCTCTCTCTTTCCTATTCTCTTCATGCCTTCGTTGTTTTTATTTTCTTTCCCTCTTTCTCCTTTGTTTTCCCTCTTCTCTCTTTCCCATTTCCTATTCTACCTCTTTGTCTCTCCCCTTCACTCTCTTCTCGCTTTGCTAATTTTGCCTTTCATCTCTCCCTCTCTTTATTCCCTTGTTCCTTCCTTTTTCGTCCTTTGTCTTCTTCCTTCCCTTTCCCCCTCCCTCTTTCCTTCCTTCTACCCTTCCTCTCCTCCTTTCGCCTTTCCCTCGAATTCTCTTTTTTCCTATTTATCTTCCTCTCCTCTCTTTTCACCTCTCCCCCTCTCTCTCTTCCTTCTCTCCTTCCTCTCTTCTTTCGTATTCTCCTCTTTTCCTTGCACCCTTCCTTATCCTTCCTCTTCCTTCTTTCCCTCCTCTTTTTTCGCTTCTCCCTCTCTCTTCCTTTCTTCTTCTTTCCCTCTCTTTCACCTCTCCTCTTCCCTCCCTCTTCTTCTTTCCCTCCTTTTTCTTTCGCTCCCCTGCCCTCGTGCTTTCTCTCCTTCCTTCCTTCCTTTCGCTTCTCCCTCTCCTCCTTCCTTCTTCCTCCTCTCCTTCTTTCCTTTTCTCTCCCCTCTCTCCTTCTCTCTTCTTCTCCTCTACTTCCCTCTCTCTCTTTCCTCTTCTTGCCCTCCTCTCCCTTCGCTTCTCCTCTCTCCTTCCCTTCCCCTCCTCTCCTTACGCTTCTCCCTTTCCTTCTCCATCCCTACCACTCTCTCTTCTTAACATGTTTTTACGAATACAGTGAATACACACACTTTACGTAAAATACCGTATTCTTAATCCTTTCCGTCACTTTCTTTGTCCGACCAGAAGACTTACTACACGAAATGTATTTAACTTGATAACCAAAATGGACTCTCGGCGTTGGAATAATTTCCCAGTACATTCAACGAGGAGAAAATATCTGCCATTGTTAGACTGTTAGACGTACCTTCAAGGAAGAGAAAAAGAAAAGAAAAGAAATGGAATCTCAGAATTCACCAAAATAACAGGAAGCAAAACAAAATTTTTGTGACGATATTTAATCTGAATTTGTGTAAAGGTAACATATTTTCGTATATTTACGTAATTGAAGTCGAAATACTCAAGGGAAAGGCAACGTTACCAGAAGTTTCAAAAAGGCTATTTATAGTTTCTAGTCATAACTTTAAGTTTACTTTTATTATCTTGTTATTATTATCACGTACTATATATCTCATTACATATTTACCACTGCATATTCATAATGTGTACTAATTTGTATTCATTTTTCTCTCTCTTTTTCTGTATTTGCTTCCTTCTTCTTTTCTCTACAGTAAAACTCCTTACCAATTAGCCTTTGCTTCCTCTCCAGGAAACGGCTTCAGGTTCGCATCTGATGTTTGTTTGCTCTCTCGTTGCGTCTCTGGAGTGCGTCGGGGTCCTTTTATTTGCCATACCGGTGATTTTTTTTTCTTTTTTAAGTTACTCACACACGCACACATGAATGTGTGTGTGTGTGTGTGTGGTGTGTGTATATATTATATATATATATATATATATATATATTATATATATAATATATATATATATATACATATATACTTATATATATAATATGATGTATGTAGTATTTATGTATATATATATATGTATAGTATACTACATATTATAATATACATACATACACACACACACACACACACACACACACACACACACACACACACACACACACATATATATATATTATATATATATATATATATATATATATATATATATATATATATATACTATATATATATAATATATATATATATATAGTATATATATGTGTTGTGTGTGTGTGTGTGTGTTGTGTGTGTGTGTGTTGCGCGCGCGCGTTTTGTGTAAATAAGTATATACAGATATATATGCATATTTATATATTTGTACATATATATAGATAAATATATAGATAGATCGATACATAGATATAGATTCATAAAGACATTTATATAGTTAAATTGTTTAAATAGATAGACATGTAATAGCCATGATAATAGTGCCGATAACGAAAATTTATTAATGAGATAATTATGAGGTGATGATACTTATATACTTTTAAATTAATCAACGATAGATGGAAAACATTGTGTTGTTCTCATTCCCTCTCCCCCCCTTTAAAATAGTACGCAACACTGATGTAGATTTACCCATGTCTTTTTTCCCCTTTCTCTCCTGGGTTGACCCCTGGGTGATAATCAGTGCTCTGGCGATACTGGCGAGAGAAGAATGACGCTGTTAGTGTTGTAAAACTAAATTGGTAATGCGAACAGACACGCACACACACACACCGCACACACACACACACACACAGACACAGGCACACACACGCGCGCGCGCATATATACATACACACATACATACATATTTACACACACATACACGTACATATATGTACTTATGAGTACACACACGCACACACACACACACACACACACACACCACACACACACACATACCATATAATATATTATATATATATATATATATATATATATATAAATATACACATTTATTATATATACATATACACATACACACAATATGTATTACATACATACATATGCATATAAATACAAATCATTATCAGTCCCCAACATAGTAACAAATACACATATCAACGAACAAGAACCACTGCCGTAGATAAACCACACAAATCAAGAAAAAAGAACACAGCGAATTCGAAAACAGAGTAAAATGAAGCAGAAGACACCTAACCTCACAACAAAGCGAACACCCCGAGGACGATCCCCGGCATTGACTCGGCAAACACAGGCCTCACTAAACAGGGTTATTGGAGAGCCTACATGTGGGTCTCCCTGTTTCCGCTCCGATCTCTGTCCGCTGTTTAGGGTTTTCACTAATACCGATTAGTTAAGAGACTGGGAACTATTCTTTGTTTTTTGTATTTTTAGACTGGGTGGATACGGATAAATGGGTGTGGGAGAGAGAACCAGACAGATTTATATGGGCTGCGATGTGTTATAATCTTCTGCGAGTTTGGGCAGAAATTAGTATAAAAATTATTTCATTTTATAATTTTCATTCTATAATCTTAAACTTATCTACTCATTAATTAGTTACTGTACTAGTTAATAATAACAATAATATTAATAACAAAAATAAAATGAACATTCAAAGGAAGTACTGCCCATGATCACTCCGAGCCAAAATATACATCGACAAAATATCTACAGCAAACTACCTACATGTCCATTTATCCCTTCCAACGCCGATGAGATATTCCACAATACTCGAGAGGGAGAGAAAGTAAACCCTCGATAGGCCACTGAAACCGCAGTATCGGTTTTCCTGCTCGGTTACCATGATGGAATCCTGCCCAGATAAATTCTCGTACGTGTTCCAACCGATTGATAGGTCGCTAACGGATCGATGAGCGGAAACTTTAGAAATTCGTTGATTAAACACGTGGAGAGGGTATAATGTATGTATGGTGTGTGTGTTGTGTGTGTGTAGTGGGTGTGTGTGTGTGTGTGGTGTTGTGTATGTATGTAGGTATTATATAATATATATATATATATATATTATATATATTATATATATATATATGTATGTATGTATATATATATGTATATATATATGATATATAGATATATATATATATATATATATATGTATGTATGTATGTATGTGTATGATAATGTAGCAGAGGCGGGGCTTCCATGGAGCACAGGGGGAACCTGCCCCCCTGAAATCTGATTGGCCACCCTGTGTGCCCCCCCCCCCAATGGTCATTGACTCCTTGTAATGGTCCCCTGTATATGTAATGTGCGGCCCCAATTTATTGTTGTTACCCCTGTGCCCCCACCAGAAAGTTTTCTGGACCCGCCCCTGAAATGTTGTACATATATGTATATATATATAATATATATATATATATATATATATATATATAATATATATGAGAGAGAGAGAGAGAGAGAGAGAGAGAGAGAGAGAGAGAGAGAGAGAGAGAGAGAGAAGAGAGAGAGAGAGACAGAGAGAGAGAGAAGAAGAGACAGAGAGAGAGACAGAGAGAGAGGGAGGAAGGGGGGGAGGGGAGAGAGAGAGAGAGGGAGGGGAGGAGAGAAAGAGATGTATATACATACATATACAGTATATATATATATGTTTGTGTGTGTGTGTGTAAATATGTTTGATATACTGTGTTATATGTGCGTGTGTTTTTGTGTTTGTGTGTGCTTTTGCGTATGCGTATGTGCGTCGAGGGAATTTTTCAAAACGTAAGTTCGAAATTCCTTCGAAGTCACTGTTCCTCGATCTGACCCTTGAACCGAATATCTCGTCCTTATACCCATCACACCAAGGTTTTACGCCAGGAAGAAAACCTCGAGAAAACACTCCAACTGATAATTTAAAACAATACGAGTAGCATGACTTCCCAGTTGACGAGGAGCGTGGAGAGTGCTGACAAATTTTACGAAATACCAGGCTGCCAGAGCCAGACACCACTTTTTGAAGGATTTTTTTTTAGTTTCCCCTTTCATTATTATAAACAATCATATGTGTGT
>NW_020872101.1:349477-350727 GCF_003789085.1 Penaeus vannamei | reverse complement strand
CTGGTGTCCTGTGTCTGTCTCTCTCTTGCTCTCTCTCGACGCCTCTCTCCTCCTCATTTCTCTCTCATCTCTCTCTTCTCTTCTCTCTCTCACTATGATATATATATATATATATAATATATATATATATATCATATATATATATATATATAATATCAGCTATCTATCTATATCTCTCTCTTCCTCCTCCTCTATTCTCTTTTCCCTTCTACTACCATCTCATCACCCTTCTATCTACACTCCAACCCCACCCCACCCCCACCTCCCCCCCCTTCCCTAGAAAATAATATAAAAAAATGACCCAAAATAAACGGAAGCAACCGACCCTAAACAAATAAAATCATCCTTTTAAAACTTGGAAGCCGCCGTCATCAAACATTTTCATTTTGGGAGGAAAATTAGAGGTGAAAATGGGACAACTTGAGACCCCCGCGAGGAGAGAACTTGGCGAAGGAGGGAAAAGTTGCGGCTGAGAACACGGCGCTTGTGGTGACGTCATAGGCGCTTTTTAGCTTCTCTTTTTTTCTGTTTTCTTGTTTCTTGTTTTTTTCTGATTCTTTTTTTTTTTTTTTTTTTTTTTTTTTTTTTTTCTGATTTTGTCATTTGTTTGTCTCTGTCTTTCTGTGTCACTTCCTCTTGTCTCTCCTCTCTACCTATCTTTCAATTTATTTCCTCTCTATCTATCTATCTATCTCTTTTGCTTTCATTTTCGCTCTTTCTTTCTTTATTTGTGAGTCTCTCGTTTTTTTATTATTTAATTATTTTCTTCATTTTTTGTTTGTTTACTTGTTTTCGTCTGTTTATATTATTTTGTTCTCTCCCTCTCTTATTCCTTCTCTTTCATATTTTCTTCTTTATTTCCTCTCTTATTCTCATAAATCATTACCCCGAAATCCTCAATATTTTTTTTTAATTAAACAAAAACAAATAAACAAATAAATCGATATATATATATATATATAATATATATAATATATATAATATATATATATATATATATATAATATATATAATATAGATAGATAGATATATAGATAATAGATAGATAGATAGATAGATAGATAGAAGAGAGAGAGAGAGAGAGAGAGAGAGAGAGAGAGAAGAGAGAGAGATAGACAGACAGAGAGAGAGAGACAGAGACAGAGAGAAGAAAGAGAAAGAAAGAGAAGAAAGAGAGAGAGAGAGAGAGAGAGAGAGAAATGAAAACATACGCCTAAAAAAAAACAATAAAAAAAATAAACGAAATAAAA
>NW_020872101.1:341977-346977 GCF_003789085.1 Penaeus vannamei | reverse complement strand
ACAAAAGGAAGAAAGTCAGGAAACGTAGACAGATGAGAGAGAGGAGACGAGAGAGGAGAGAGAGAGAAGAGAGAGACGAGAGAGAGACGAGAGAGAGAGAGCAGAGAGAGAAGAGAAAGACAGACAGAGAGAGAGAGAGAAGAAGAGAGAGAAGAGAGAGAGAGGAGAGAGAGAGAGGAGAGAGAGAGGAGAGAGAGAGAGAAGAGAGAGAGAGAGAGAGAGAGAGAGAGAAGGTTAGAGACGTATACAGGGAGAGAGACAGAAACACAGACACAGACATAGAAAGAGGCAGAAACAGAGACAGAATAAGAGATAGAGAAAGAGACACAAACACACAGAAACAAAAAAGGGAGAGCCAGAGACAGAATAAAAGATAGAGAAAGAGACACAAACACACAGAAACAAAAAAAAAGGGGGGGCAGAGACATGAGAAAACAGACAAAACCGTAGAAAGATAGAGATAGAGAGAGAGAGAGAGAGATGGACCCCCTCTCGACCACATCAATAAAAGATGATGCAATTACGAATGGCGGCGACAAAACCATTCATCTGCCTCCTGTCCTTATCTTATCACAAGAACACTGATTATTCTCCCATTTAGTATGTTGGTCGGCGTGTGCCCTGGGGTTTGCTTGCTGGAGTTTGTTGTTGTTTCAGTTGTTTGTTGTTGTTCAGTGTGTTGTTGTTCAGTTGTGTGTTGTTGTTTTCAGCTGTTGTTGTTGTTTTGTTGTTGTTTCAGAGACTGTTGTTGTGTTGTTGTACTTGTTGTTGTTGCAGCTGTTATTGTTGTTGTTGTAGATCTTGTTGATGGTGTTGTTGATGTTTTGTATTCAATGTTGAGGATGTTGTTGTCATCATCATTATTATTATTTTTTATTATTATCCTTATTTTCATTGCTATTGTTTTTAGTGTTATTATTGTTATCGCCATTGATATGATTATTATTTTGTCATTTGTATTATTCTATTGTTTTTATAACTATTTCTGTATGTATTATATTAACTTCATTGGTATTAGCATCATCACCATAATTATTATTATTATTATTATTATTATTATTATTAATTATTTCTATTAATATTAATATGTATATTATTATTATTTACAATTATCATCACCATTATCATCATTATAATTGCATATTTTGCATACATACGAATATATATATATATATATATATATATATATATATATATATATATATATATATATATATATATATATATATATATATATATATATATATATATATATATATATATATATATACTATATATATATATATATATATATATATATATATATATATATATATATATATATATATATATATATATATATATATATATATATATATATATATATATATATATATATATATATATATATACTATATATATATATAATATATATAATATATATATAATATATATATATATTATTATATTATATATATATATATATATATATATATATATATATATATATATATATATATATATATATATATATATGTATATGTGTGTGTGTGTACTACGTATAAGCCCACACACACACGCACATATATGCAGAGATAGATAGATGTGCGTTCGTACGTGTGCGACCGCGTGCGTGCGCGTCCTCCCCTATCCATACCTCCCCAAATTGCTACCTATCCATTTCCTCCGGCCATTCCTCCGCTCACATATCTCATAAACTTTAATAAAACGTCAGACCTAATTTTCCACATCACCACCGGATCAATCACTCGATCACATCCGCAGCACATCACTATAAACACCTCAGGGACAGTGTTGTTACCAGCACCACCAGCTCGAGTCCTCACTCATTTATATTCTGGTAACAGTGTACAATCACAACGCCATGAAGTATCTTGTAATAATTGTAATAATAATAATAATAATTAATAACAATAATAATAATAATAATAATAACAATAATAATAATAATTGTAATAATTGTAATAATAATAATAATAATGTAATAATAATTGTTAACTCTTGTAGGTTTTGGTTAGCATTTTGTTTACATTGTGTTCTGGTAATATTGCAGCACCATAACATAACACGACCGAACATCACAACAAATTCCTCATCAACATCGCGAGTTATGGTATTATATCAACACATGGAGAGAGAGAGAGAGAGAGAGAGAGAGAGAGAGAGGGAGAAGAGAGAGAGAGAGGAGAGAGAGAGAGAGAGAGAGAGAGAGAGAGAGAGAGAGAGGAGAGAAGAGAGGGAGAGAGAGAGAGAGAGAGAGAGAGAGGGGGGGGAGAGGGGAGAGGGAGAGAGAGGGATAGAGAGAGAGAGAGAGACAGATGAGAGAGAGAGAGAGAGAGAGAGAGAGAGAGAGAGAGAGAGAGAGAGAGAAGAGAGAGAGGGAGAGAGAGGAGAGAGAGGGAGAGGAGAGAGAGAGAGAGAGAGAGAGAGAGAGAGAGGAATCAACACATCACATCACACAATTCTCAGCGGTACTATCACCGGCATCTCCCAAACCACAAGGCAACATCACACATCACAATACCTGCTAAGGCTTCACCATCACCAACAACCGCTGGCTTTCGTTCACATCCACTTCTCGGGATTATCGCGAGTTCTGGCAACGCTGCTTCATCACAAAACGTCACCACACCCTCGTCAGTAATATCAACATCACTCCCAGAAGCACAGCACAAAAGAGGATCACACGACACCACACCAAACGTCATAAAACGCCACATCACATCACCACAAAGCCATACATCACATAAAACCACACCACGCAACACATCACCCAGCACAGACACAACACCACACCCCCTCTACCTCCCTCCCCCTCCCCTAAACACCCGCCACCCCTCGTTCACATCCACTTCCCGAGACACCGCCAGCTCTGGCAACACCAAATACAACACCATAACACCACAGCACCACTTCAAACAACACCACACAACACAATTCAACAACCCAAACCTCCCCATCACCCCCCCCCTCCACACACCACCCAGACACACACCTCACCCCCTCAAACCTCCCCGCCACCCCACCCCCCTCCCCAAACACCCTTCCATCCCTCGTTCACATCCGTTTCCCGAGATCACCGCCAGCTCTGGGAACACCCAAATACAACACCCTACGACGCCACAGCATCACTTCAAACAACACCACACAACACAATTCAAAACCCAGCTACCCCTCAAACCTCCCCGCCACCCCCCACCCCCCTCCCCAAACACCCCACCATCCCTCGTTCACATCCGCTTCCCGAAGGCACCCTGGCGCGCTCCTCTCCGACCCCGTTACCGACCCCACCAACATTTTTTTTTTTTTCCTTTTTCTCTTTTTTTCGAAGCACAGCCGTGACTGTTCTGCCCCTTGCCAGATGAAGCGGTTCCTTCCCCGTGGCTCTTAACACCCCCAGAGGCGAAGAGAAGGAGGGTGACGGATTATGGGGAAGGAGAGAGGTGAAGCCGCTGGGTCTCGCTCGCTTGCCGCTGCTTCACATATCTCTGTCGGTTTAGCTGTATTATCGGTGGAGTGAGAGAAGCTTCGGTTTGGTTTTATTTTATTTTATTTATTTTTAACTTTTTTTTTTACTGTTATTTTATTTATTTTTTTATTTTTTTTATTGTCAGGTTATGATTTGGGGTTTCAATTTCCTTTTTCTCTTGTTATTTTATTTATTTATTTATTTTTTTATTGTCAGGTTATGATTTGGGTTTTCAATTCCCTTTTTCTCTTGTTATCTTATTTACTTATTTATTATTTTATTGTCAGGTTATGATTTGGGGTTTCAATTCCTTTTTCTCTTGTTATTTTATTTATTTATTATTTTTTTTATTGTCAGGTTTATGATTTGGGGTTTCCAATTCCTTTTTCTCTTGTTATTTTATTTACTTATTTATTTAGTATTTTGTTGTGTTAGCTTATGATTTGGGGTTTCAATTCCTTTTTCTCTTGTTATCTTATTTACTTATTTATTAGTATTTTTTTTTATTGTTAGTTTATGATTTGCTGTTTCAATTCCTTTTTCTCCTTATTCAATTTTTCTTTCTGTTTGTTCTTTCTTTTACTTTGTGTTCTTCCTCCTATCCACCCTTCGTCCTTCCCACCCGTCACTACCCTTACCCATCTTAAACATCCCTTCTAGCCACACATCTCCCTTCTCCCACCCACTACCCTACCCTTCTCCTCCCCTCTACCTCACGCCCACCCTTCCTACCCTACCCCCCCCCCCCCCACTACTCCCCAACCCTACCCCACTCCTATCCCTATCCTTCCTACCCATCCCCTTTTCAACCCTCCCTTCCTCCCCCCCCTTTTTCCCCAACCCTACCCCACTCCTACCCCTACCTTCCTACCCACTACCTCCCCCAACCCTCCCTTCCTCCTCCCTCCTCCTCCTTAACCCTCACTCCTACCCCTACCCTCCCTACCCATCCCCTCCTTCTCCCTCCCCCCCCCCCTATTTCTAAAAAAAACCCCACAGATAAAACCCTTACCCTTCCTACCCAACCCTTCCTTCCCCCTCCAACCCCTTATGTCTAAATCCCCCTAAATAAAACCCTTACCCTTCCTACCCATCCCCTCCTTCTCCTCCCTTCCTTCTCCCTCCCCCCCCTATTTCTAAAACCCCCCACAGATAAAAACCCTTACCCTTCCTACCCATCCCCTCCTTCTCCCTCCCTTCCTCCTCTCTCCCTTCCTCCTTAACCCTCACGCCTACCCATCACCTCCTTCTCCCTCCCCTCCTTCTCCCTCCCCCTTACTCTAAAACTTCCTACCCATCCCCTCCTTCTCCCCCCCCTATTTCTAAACCCCCCCCCCACAGATAAAAGCTCTTCCGCGTGCACCGACATTTCGGGGGGGGGGGGGGGGCAAAGACACCCCGCCATTTTCGTTACTTATCGTGCATGAGTCACCCTGATGGCAACAACCAATAATCCAATAGCCAACGTAATTGGACCCATATATCAGCTCTTTTGATGAAGATTGCCGTCTGTAGGCTGGGACCCTCTTCC
>NW_020872101.1:334477-336977 GCF_003789085.1 Penaeus vannamei | reverse complement strand
ACACCACACACACACACACACACTCACACACACACACACATATACACATACACACATATATAGATAGATAGATAGGTAGGTAGGTAGATAGATAGATAGATAGATATTGTTTGTGTTGTGTGTTTGTGTGTGGTATGTGTATATCTATCTATTCTGTCTATCTATCTATCTATATATAAATTATTTACATATATATATATATTATATATATATATATTTTATATATATATATATAATATTATAATATATATAATATATATTTCCCTCCTTTTCTCCACCACTTCCTCACTCACTCATCGAGTCGACGAGGCACCACAATGCTTCCTAGGCACCCTGATTGGCACCACTGACAAAGGGATTATACACCTGATTTAAGGTTATATGCGCTTAGGGAGACCGCCAATACACTCCTGATATTTTAAGATAGTCTCCCCTCTTCCGTTTTCTTTCGGCGTAATACCCGAGACGAGAATACTAATGCCTGCCCTGATATGAGCCAATTAGGAAAGGCATGCTGGCTTCATAACGGCTAGGGGGCGCTGGGGCGCGCTGCTGCCGGCTAGGGGGCGCTGGGTTATTGGCTTTTTGCTTAATCTGTTTTCTTTTGTTTTGTTTCGTCTTTTACTCTGATTTACGGAAAGAAAGATAAGAATTACTGGGATGAAGGTGTTGCTATTTGTTATTATCATTTTTGTTGTTATTTTGCCTTTCCTAAAGATTTCTTCAAAAGAAAATAAATAAAATGGATTTATTTTGTTTATTTTTTCACGTATGTCTTCCTGTAGACGGAAGAAATTTCATTTAAATATTCTATTCTAGTTTCTTGATTAATGGATCA
Organism: Penaeus vannamei; assembly: GCF_003789085.1. Classification (NCBI taxonomy): domain Eukaryota; kingdom Metazoa; phylum Arthropoda; class Malacostraca; order Decapoda; family Penaeidae; genus Penaeus; species Penaeus vannamei. The sequence goes on along the minus strand of NW_020872101.1, from coordinate 336,139 downwards.
TGCATATCATATAACAAGTATGGAAAGCAAAGTGAGAGATTGGCAGAAAGAGAGAGAGAAGGAGATAGATAGGTAGATAGATAGATAGATAAGAGATATAGATAGATAGATAGATAGATAGATAGTAGATAGATAGATAGATAGATAGAGAGAGAGAGAGGAGAGAGAGAGGAGAACGAGAGAAGAGAGGGAGAGCGAAGGGGAGTGTAAGAAGGAAAGAGAGAGGTAAGAAGACAAAAGAGATAGAGATAAACAGACAGAGAGAGAGAGAGATGGGAAACAAAACAATAAACCCATAAACAAACAAAACAGACACACAGAGACAGAGAGAGAGAGAAACAAAACTCCAACGAGCCACGCAGACAGACAGAGAGCGCAAAAAAAGAGGGTAAACTGAACCAGGCCTCGCCAAATAAGGACAAAAGTTTACCCAACGGCAAGGTGAGAGACAGCACCTCAGCAGACCGGGAGAGTGTAATCCAGGTAATGGTGCATAAGCTGGGTTTGAGCCTTAATCACCTAATGGTATTAATTTCTTGGCTTCGCTCGCATGGCTGCCTGCGTGATCATATCTGGGCTCGGTGCGCTAATTCCCTTCTCTCTCTACTTCTTCTTCTTCTCCTTCTTCTCTTCTTCTCTTTCTCTTTCTTTCTCTTTCTTTCTTCTCTCTTCTCGTTCGTTCTCTTTTCTTTCTCTCTCTCTTTTTCTGTTTGTCTTTGTCTTTCTCTTTCTTTCTTTCTCTGGCTCTTTCTCTCTTCCTCTATCTTTTCAACCTTTAAAGCATAAAAAAAAATATCCTTACTATATCAATGAAATGCGAAATAAATAAGGATAATAAATAGATCATAAAAATAGAGAAAAATCCCGTCTTGTACTTCTTCTTTTATCTCTCCTCTCTGTCGTGTGGGCGGAGTCGCTAATCGGCGTAATGTTCCCATGTGGGCGGAATATTCCTTCTGATTGTGGGCGTATCTCTTTCTCCTCTTTTTTTTTATCTGTTTTTTTCTTTTTCTTTATTTCTTTAATCTTTTTTTGTCTTTTTTTTTATTTTTTATTTTCTTTCTTTCTTTTTATTCTTTTATTCTTCTTTCTTATTTATTTTATTCCTTTTTTCTTCCTTTTTTTCTTTTGCTCTTCTTTTTTGTTGTTTCATTCTTCTTCTCCTCCTTCTTCTTTTTTTTCTTTCTCTTCTTACTCTACCTCTTCCTCCTTACTGTTACTTCGTTCTTCTCCCTTTTTCCTTCTACGCCACAAGAACAAAAACATAGTACAAAATAATCGACAAAAACAAGTACAAAAGAAACCACAATACACAACCAAAATAATCGATGAAACAAAAACACCAAAAAAAAAAAAAAAAAAAAAAAAGTTCACACGTCATCACAAGGCCACAAACTCGAAATAAATTAACCCACACAACGGGGGGGGGGGGGAGAGGGAAGAGGAGGGGGGAGGGGGGAGTGAAGGCGTGTGTTGCGTACATGTCTACATTCACGCATTTCATACGCACATGAAACGAAAGTGTTAAAGAGCATTTATCATGTATGTGTCGGAGATGATGCTCGCTAAACCCTTGTTCCATGTACGCGCCTTGTCCCGTTGTTGTTGGTTGTGGTTGTGGTGGAGGTGGTGGTGGTTGTGGTGGAAGGTGTTGGTGTGTGG
>NW_020872101.1:324477-326977 GCF_003789085.1 Penaeus vannamei | reverse complement strand
ATTATATATATATATATATATATACTATATATATATATATATATATATATATATATATATATATATATATATATATATATATATATATATATATATATATATATATATATATATATATATATATATATATATATATATATATATATATATATATATATATATATATATATATATATATATATATAATATATATATATATATATATATATATATATATATATATATATATATATATATATATATATATATATATATATATATATATATATAATATATATTATGTATATATATACATATATATATATATATATATATATATATATATATATATATATATATATATATATATATATATTATATATATATATATATATATATATATATATATATGTGTGTGTGTGTGTGTGTGTGTGTGTGTGTGTGTGTGTGTGTGTGTGTGTGGTGTGTGTGTGTGTGTGTGTGTGTGTGTGTGTGTGTGTGTGTGTGTGTGTGTGTACACATATATACATATATCGATGTAGACCTACCGGCAGAATATGTAATGTGGATAAATTGACGTACTTGTTTTGGCGTTGCAGTGTTATCGGCAAATTCAAATCACCTGACTAGTTACACAACAAAAGTTTGTGGTGTTACATGATTTCGACATAATTGTCAGATGATTGACATTATGTCTACTTAATTAGGATTCCAAATTGACTGCATTTTATTTGGTTCATTAAAATCTAAACAACAGATCGCTTGTTCAGCTGTGTTATCGGGGATCGGGGACTTTATGACTGATTAAATCTTGGTTAATAAAGGAGAATAACTAGAAGCAGAGAATGCAATTATATATAAATGATATAATATATAATATATAAATGTATATATATATATATATATATATATATATATATATATATATATATATATATATATATATTATATATATATATATATATATATATATATATATATATATATTATATATAATATAATATCCTTTGATCTAATGAGTTATCTCTCTCTATCTTTTTTATCGTTCCCTCTCTTTATCTTTCGTTTCTCTCCTCTCTTTCTATCTGTCTATCTCTTTCTCTTTCTCACAGTCTCTCCTTCCCTCTCGATCTTCTTTTCTTTTCTATTTTTTTCCACTCTCGCCCTCTGCCTTACCTTTTCCTCTTCTTCCCCAACCCCCCCCTTCCTTTCCACCATACCTCTCTCTCTTCCCCTTCTCATTCTCCTTCCCCCTTCCTTCCCCTCTCCCTTCCCTCCTCCCTTTCTACCTTCACCTCTCTTTCTTTCCCTCTCACCTATCACCCCTCACTCTCAGTCTCCTCCCCTCTCTCCCTCTCCCTCCCTCTCTCCCTCCCTCTCCCTCTCCCTCTCCCTCATCCCTCTCCCTCCCCTCTCCTCTCCCTCTCTCCCTCTCCCCACCGTAAAACGCCTGATATTCCATCCGATGAACTCTCCCCAACAGCATAACTCGAGCCCTCCCCCTCCCCCCCCTTTCCCCGTTATATCTTTGTATCCGTGCCATTTCTATTATAATTTTGCGGTATAATGCATTGCCGATAAAGAGCGGAGTCATCACCATTTCAGCGCAGATAAGCAATATACTTCGCGAGTTGCAGTTTGTATTGAACGCCCCCGCAAGCGCACACGTATACACACACCGCTTGAATAGACAGATAGATAGATAGATAGATAGGTAGATAGATAGATAGATAGGTAGATATACTGATTAATGTACTGATAGAAGGGTTGATAATTACATAGACAGTGAGACAGATAGATGTTTATATACATATATATGTAAACATACATACATATATAAATACATACATATACACAAATATATAAATACATACGTACTTACATAATTACATACATTTATGGATGCAAACATACACATACACGTATTTGTATAGATAAAGAGGCGTACAGCTATAGATATGCATAGATGAAGGGGTAGAAAATGGATAATTGGATGAATACAAAGATGCAAAAGTAGACCGATAGATAAACAGAATAACTGAACGATATCGACATCAGAGTAATAATTTACAAATATATTATTCCCGATATACTTGAAGTATTCAAATAATTCGTGATTGGCAATTCCCATTTCCAACCCATTTTCTCTTTCATACTTTCTGAATAATGTCTGTGATCTCTGCGTTATTGTTCATCTGTCCTGTATGTGACNTGAGAGGAGGGGGAGACAGAAGGAAAAAGAGAAGAGAGTGGGGAAGGAGGAAAGAGGAGGAGGGAAATGGCAGAGAGAGAGAGTGGAGAGGAGGAAAAGAAAAGCAGGAAAAGGAAGAGAGAGGGATTGGGAGGGAGGGGGAGGGGGGAGAGGGAGGACGGAGGAGGAAATAGAGAGAGAGAGAGAGGAGGGGGTTAAGAGTTTGGAGAGAAGAAAGGGTGGGGACGTGAGGAGGGTGGACAGAGGGAGAGAGAGAGAGAGAGAGAGAGTCAGACAGATAGACAGACATAGAAAGGGGAAGAAAAAGTG
>NW_020872101.1:311977-314477 GCF_003789085.1 Penaeus vannamei | reverse complement strand
ACAATGAACATTATTTTTCATGATCATATATTATCATTACCATCATCATCACCACTACCATTATCAATAATATCATAGCTTTATTATTATACATTTTATTGTTATTCTTTATGATAATGATAATAACGTTATTATTTTTTATGATTATTAACACTATTACTATAAATAACATCATAAATATTAGTAGCAGTGGTAGTAGTATTACTATCATCATTATCACTACTATGATCAATTTCATTATCTTGTTATTATCATTATCATTATTAATATCAGCACAATGACTTTTGTGATTCTCAGAGCCAGTAATATTATTTAGCGATGATAATTAGTAATATCAATAAACATTATTATCACCGATATCATTTGCTGAAATTGTTATCATCTTTTAGTGTTTTTTGTTTATTTGTTTGTTTTTGTCTGCTTTCGTAGACCGTGAAACAATAGTCTAATAATATGACTTAGAGGTTACTTAAAAGTGATTCATATGATAACTGAAGATGAATATTATGCATAATTGTATAAATGTATACACATACAACCCTCACACACACACAAACAAGCACACACTTACACACACACACACACACACACACTTACATACACACATACAAACAAACAACTAGATACATGATATAAACTTGATCCACGAAAAAATATATACACAGTAATGCTAATAAAGAATAAAATAAGATGAAATAAAAAATAAAAGATAAAATAATATAAAATAAAAATAAATAAATAAAATAATTTTAAAAAAAATGATAAAATGAAAAATAAAGAATAAAAGATAATAAGATAAATAAAAAAATAAAAATAAAACTCAGAATAGACCTCAACCTCGTCCGCCATTTTCTCCCCCTGCCCGCCGTCCTTCCCCTCCCCAGCGCCCCCTCCCTCGCCCTCCTCCCTCCTTCGGTGCCTCCGTCGGTACAGACTCGCAGCCAGGGAGGCGTTGAGGCAGCTGAAGGCGGCGGCGACGAGGTACTGCGCCGAGGGGAAGGTGTCCTGGGCGGCGCGAGTGAGGGAGGCGGAGGCGAGCCGCTGCAGAGGGGACGTCAGGAGGCGCAGCGCCGTCAGGAGGCCGAAGAGGCGGGCGTGCTCGGGCTCCTGACGATCTGGGGAGGGGGGGGAGGGGTGGTCAGTGGGATGGCTCTTTCTTGGTTCTGGTCTTTTGTGCATGTGTGTGTGTATTACACATACACACACACCACATATATAATACATATAATACATATATATATATATATATATATATATATATATAATTATATATATATATATATATAATATATATATACATTATATATATATATTATATTATATATATATATATATATATATAATTATATATACACGTATACATATACATACATAAACGCAATATACACACAAATATACATGTATACTTACATTAGCCCACACCTCCCCATCCCCACCCCACCCAACCTCCCCATCCCTCCATCCTAACCTCCCCATCCCCCTCTTCTCTCCCCTCATCCCCACCCACCTCCTCCACCCCCTCCCTCCTCCCCACCACCTTTCATCTCCCAAACTCCCATCCCCACCCCCCCCATCCCCCCTCCTCCCTCATCCTTACCCCCATCAGCACCCCCCCCAACCCCCTACCTTGGACGCCGCCGAGCTGACCCCAATCTCCGTGAAGTTGTGCAATGACGAAGAAGGGAGAACGAAGCCCCAGCATCCCAGGTCAGGTCAGGTCGCGAACCCCCAACTCCTCGTAATGGCCTTATGCCCCCTCTGCCCCTCTCCTCTCCAGCCCAGGTTCCTCTTCCTCTCTCGGCCCCTCTCCCGCCCCCCCTTCCCCCCGCCTCCTCCTCGCCCAAAAAAGGAAAAAAAGAAACGGAACCATGGCCTCAGACAGGAAAGAAGCGGCGACCAGAGAGGAGGCGCATCAGACAAGAAAGGAAAGAAAAGGCAAACACGCCAGCGCAAAGGCACAGGAAGGACCAAAAGGAGCAATATGGAGCCACACCTGTATATGAAAGTAAAAAATGTGGGGGGATTGAAAAACTGGTTTTTGTTTGTTGTTGTTTGGTATTTGGTTATGGTTTTCTAGTGTTGTTTAGTATAAGTTGTTGTATTAAAAGTATTAAATTGTTTTCCTATATATTTTTACTAGTAAGTTTGCTTTATTGTTTTATAGTTTCCTATGTTGTTTATGTATTATTGGTTTTCCTATTTATGTATCCAAATGTCCGAGACCTTTCTAAGCCTCTTACCAATTCCCTTCTCCTGCCTGACTCCACTCGCCTCTGAATCCTCTCTCCCTTTCTCTTCCCCTCTATCGTCTTCTCTTTCTTCACTTTTGACCTTTGCTTTCGCTTTGCCCTCCCTGTTTTGCCCTGCTCATTCTTTTTTTCTGATCCTTTTCGTCTTCATTCCAATTAAGTGTGTATGTTATCCGCGTTTCTTTTTTTTGGGTCATATCCCCACTTTGTTTTTACGGGGGCGCCTCTGCAACTGTGCAACTGACCCCCTC
>NW_020872101.1:296977-304477 GCF_003789085.1 Penaeus vannamei | reverse complement strand
CTCTCTCTCTCTCTCTCTCTCTCTCTCTCTCTCTCTCTCTCTCTCTCTCTCTCTCTCTCTCCTCTCTCTCTCTCTCTCTCTCTCTCTCTCCTCTCTCTCTCTCTCTCTCTCTTCTCTCTCTCTCTCTCTCTCTCCCTCTCTCTCTCTCTCTCTCCTCTCTCTCTCTCTCTCTCCCTCTCTCCCTCTCTCCCTCTCTCCTCTCTCCCTCCCTCTCTCCCTCCCTCCCTCCCTCCCTCCCTCCCTCCCTCCCTCCCTCCCTCCCTCCTCCCTCCCTCCCTCCCTCTCTCCTCTCCCTCTCTCTCTCTCTCTCTCTTTCTCTCTTTCTCTGTTCACAAAAGGTCAAGCGACAATCCACGGGCCAAGGTTAGTCATCGGAACAGGAGAAAGAGAACGGTGAATCCAAGTCGTTTTCTTTCTTCTTCTTCTTCTTCTTCTCTTTTCTACACTTCTTTTAGTTTTTCTCTTTTTTATATATTATTTTTTTTCTTTGGTTACGGAAAGTTACGCTAATTGTGGAGCCATGTAGTTTTTCTTTCTTCTTTTCTTTCTTTTTCATTTTACATTTTTCTTTTTTATATTTATTTTCTTTCTTTGGTTACGGAAGTTACGCTAATTGTGGAGCCATATCGTTTTATCTTTTATTTTCCTCTTTTATCATTTCACTCATTCTCTTTTTCATATACTTTTTTCTTTCTTTGCTTACAAAAGTTGCACTAATTGAATGTTCGTGTACGTTACTTTATTTTCAGAAGATATCCGTTAATGCCTTTTCAGAAAATATTGGTTAACGACTAGTTATTATGATACTCTACTGTCCAGTTTAATATTAACACATGTGCTATATTTGCTTCGGTTCAGACAATACAACCTAACCTAAAACCATATAATTTAATGCCCAGTCTTTAATGCCCAATCGAGCGTCTATATAAAAGACATCTATAAAAAAAATAATAATAATAATACAACTCATTCTAATACTCATAAACCTGATACACAGTCATTCATACCCACCCAATACCCCCATATACATTAAATTTACATACATCTGTACTATTAAATACAACTGAATCTAAAGCCCATGTAATTTAATACCTAATATAATTCCCAGATAAACCACTAATACACAATCTAATTAACAACTTGTACCCAATAACGACAAACACTAATACCCAATCTCATTCCCACATAACCCACGTTTCCTATGAGGTCTGCACTATAACCCGACTTAGATGGATAGATACAACACCCTCAAATACAACACAATACAACAACATTCCCGACTGACCCCTTGACCTTTCCCAGGAATCAAGTCCACCCGAACTTGCAACCCAAATCCCCAAACCCCAAAACTTGCAACAAAAGGCATCTTAAAAGCCATTAAACCACGTTCTTCTCCCCCCCCCCCTCCCCTCCCCCTCCCCTCCCCTCACCCCCATCCCCTTCTGCCCAAGAAATTCCTTAATACACACGTCAAAAACCTTGTTAACTGACCTCGCTCGAGATAACAGATCGCCCGCTACCGAGATAAATTAACGTGGCAGATAAAACTCGGCCACTCTATCGTCCACGTCATCATTAAACTCCGTAATTCAGCATTGAGAGACATTTACTCCTCCTTCTAGTCGATGCTGAGTGAGTCATGGCTTCGGGAGACAGCGTGAGCCTCGTGGGACTCCGAGCGCTGAACGGGCCTTTGGGGTCTGGTCTTACGGGTAAATACTAATGGTGAGCCTCGTGGGACTCCGAGCGCTGAACGGGCCTTTGGGGTCTGGTCGAAGGACTCTGACGGGTAAATACTAATGGTGAAGAATAATCCAAATAGATAGATAGATTAGATAGATTAGATAGATGGATGGATAGATAGATTGATAGAGAGAGAGACACCACAGAGTAGACACACAGATAGAGAGAGAGACACACACACACACAGATAGAGAGAGAGACACACACACACACAGATAGAGAGAGAGAGAGACACACACACACATTAGATTAGAGAGTAACACACACACACAGATAGAGAGAGAGACACACACACAGATAGAGAGAGAGGTTGATAGATAGAAGGATAGACAGATAGATAGAGAGAATGATAGAGGGGTAGATAGACAGGTAGATAGATAGATAGGACCCAGGGCGCTGAGGAATCCCTTTTGGAGTCTTTCCGAAAGGGTGAAAAATAATACATCTAGATAGGTAGACCAGATACATTGATAAATTCGATAAGTAGATAGAGGATATATAGAGAGAAACGTAAATAGATAGATGGATAAATGGATACATAGGTAGATAGATGGATAAATGGATACATAGGTAGATAGATGGATAAATAGACAGATAGGTAGATTGAGACAGACAGATGGTTGAATAGATTGGTATAGATAGATAAAATAGACATAAATGGACAGATAAATAGATAAGTAGATAGATAGATAAATAGACAAATAAATAGACAGATAGATAAATAGATAGATAAATAGACAAATAAATAGACAGATAGATAAATAGATAGATTAATAGACAGACAGATAAATAGAAAGATAAATAGACAGATAGATAAATAAATAGATATATAGCCAGATAAATAAACAGAGAGATAAATAGTTAGATAAATAGACAGACAGACAGATAGATAAACAGATAGATAGATAGACAGATGAATAGATAGATTGTCACCTTAGACGGACCAAGACAAAAGGTCACCCGAAACACCGCCTAATGCATACAAGGAAGGGCAACGTGTGAAAAAGAAGACCCTTGCTAAGGTCATGTTAGGTGGAACAAGGTCAGAGGTCAAAGGTCAATCACTTGAAACTCTTACGTCATTTCTCTCGACGTGCGGGAGACTTTGTGGCAATATGGAGTGAGAAGTGTGAAGGATGTAGGAGTTTTATGCGCTACACCTGGGTAGAAATCGGGTGAAATCGGGGGATTATCGGGGGGGGGGTAATCCTCGGGTGAAATCGGGGGGTAATGTCGGGGAAAGAAATCGGGGTGGGATGTAAGTGAGTTTTATGGCAACTACACCTGGGTATCCTCGGCTGAAATCGGGGGGGGTAATCTCGGTGAAATCGGGGGGGGGTAATCCTCGGTGAAATCGGGGGATATCGGGGGGGGTAATCCTCGGGTGAAATCGGGGGGGGGGGGTAATCCTCGGGTGAAATCGGGGATTATCGGGGGGGGTAATCTCGGGTGAAATCGGGGGGGGTAATCCTCGGTGAAATCGGGGGGGGGGGGGGGTAATCCTCGGGTGAAATCGGGGGATTATCGGGGGGGTAAGGGGGGGGGTAATCCTCCGGGGATTATCGGCTCGGGGAAATCGGGGGGGGGGGGGGTAATCCTCGGTGAAATCGGGGGGGGGGGTAATCCTCGGGTGAAATCGGGATTATCGGGGGGGGGGGTGAAATCGGGGGGGGGTAATCCTCGGGTGAATCGGGGATTATCGGGGGGGGGGTAAGTGAAATCTCCTCGGGTGAAATCGGGGATTATCGGGGGGGGGGTAATCCTCGGTGAAATGGGATATCGGGGGGGGGGTAATCCTCGGGTTGAAATCGGGGGGGGGGTAATCCTCGGGTGAAATCGGGATTATCGGGGGGGGGATTGAAATCGGGGGGGGGGGGTAATCTCGGGTGAAATCGGGGTAATCCTCGGGGGGGTAATCCTCGGGTGAAATCGGGGATTATCGGGGGGGGGGTAATCCTCGGGTGAAATCGGGGATTAATCGGGGGGGGGTAATCCTCGGTGAAATGAAATGGGGGGGGGGGTAATCCTCGGGTGAAATCGGGGATTATCGGGGGGGGGGGGATCGGGGGAAATCGGGGGGGGGGTAATCCTCGGGTGAAATCGGGGGATTTCGGGGGTAATCCTCGGGTGAAATCGGGGGATTATTCGGGGGGTAATCCTCGGGTGAAATCGGGGATTATCGGGGGGGGGGGGTAATCCTCGGGTGAAATCGGGGGGGGGTGAAAATCTCGGGTGAAATCGGGGATTATCGGGGGGGGGGGTAATCCTCGGTGAAATCGGGGAGTATCGGTGGGGGGTGGGGGGGGTTAATTCGGGGTGAAATCGCTCGGGGGATATGGGGGGGTAATCCGGGGTTAAAATCCTCGGGAAAATCGGGCGGGGGGGGGTAATCCTCGGCTGAAATCGGGGGGGGGGGGTAATCTCGGGTGAAATGGGGGATTATCGGGGGGGGTAATCCTCGGGTGAAATCGGGGGATTATGGGGGGGGGTAATCCTCGGTGAAATCGGGGGATTATCGGGTGGGTAATCCTCGGGTGAAATCGGCGTCTGCTAAATGCATCTTTGTCATCGCCATATTGCAAGTGATGTTGAAATGCAATGCACATTTTTTTTTTGTGTGTGTGTGTGTGTGTGTAGATTATTTTTTTTTTTTTTTTTCTTTTGGTATGCACATTTTTTTTTTGTGTGTGTGTGTGTGTGTGTAGAGTAGAAGGAAATACGGGGATAATACAGTAGAATTTTCTTAAATGATAATGAATAAATAAAAAAGGAAGAGAGAATGAAAAGAGAAGGGAAAACAAGACAGAAATATAGGAAGTACAAGAGAAATACAAAACAAAACAAAGACAAACAGACGGTAAAGAATGAAGAAAAAAACCTAAAACACGTAGACAAAGGGAAGAAAAAGTAAGACAAACAAAGAAAAAAGAAGACAAATATACCTAATTTTATGTTAATAAGAATAACGGACAAACACTTTTTGTCTTCTGTCCTAACTAGAGAGTATTTGAACAGAATTCGCAAAAACAAATAAATTAATAACTTTCCTTACACAAATCAGCATTTATTTGTTCTACGATGGCTGTTTTCTTCTTGTCTTGTTTTGTTGTTGTTTTGTTCTTGTTCTTGTTCTTGTCTTTTTCTTTTTCTTTTTTCTCTTTTTTCTTCTCTTTCTTTTTCTTCTTCTTCCTCTTCTTCTTCTTTTTCTTCTTCTTCCTTCTTCCTTTTTTCCTCACACAGATCACCACTTGTTTGTTCAGTGATGGCTGTTTTCTTTCTTTCTTTCTTTCGTTCGTTCTCTCTTTTTCCCTTGCACAGATCTGCAGATTCATTTATTTCAACTTCTTCTTTCTTTCTTTTTTTTGCACAGATCAGCATTTATTTGTTCAACTTTTTTTTTCTTCTTCTTCTTCTTCGTCTTCTTCTTTTCTTTTCTTTTTTTCTCTTTTTTCCTAACTTCTCAGAGCCCCTTTCTCTAGTCAAGGGGAACGCTCTAGCTAATCAGAACGTCAGGCTTCGTTGCAGATTTTCTCCACACTTAACGTCTTTTTTTTCATCCTTCTCTCTGTTTGTAAGACGTCTGTTTATTTGTGGGTAACTGTGTGTATATCTTATTTAAAATGCGTGATGTAAGATCTTTTTTATGTTTTCTTGTGATTTAATAGATGAATGAAGTTGGAAATGTTTATTTTTCGCTGTCAATGGAAGGGAATTTAACACTATTTAAAATCTAAACTTTTCGCGCCAAAAAAAAAGAGGAAAAGATGCCAGATATCACCACTTATAAATCACGCATAATTACCCACCCACCTTAAATCAAAAACCCCGCGCAAATACCCCCACAGCGATACCCACAACCTCTGAATCTTGCAAATCAGCACAAGCCCGACCCCGGCGATGCCCCTCGTCGGCCGTCGCGGGGGCATGAAAGCATAGCCGAGATGCCACAAAGACATTTCGTGCTCCTTTGACGATTCCCGCGGAGAACGATCAGCAAACGGCATTCTTGGCACATGCACTCGGTCGCGCTTCATTAGAGCCGCGCCGGAGCCTATTTGTGTTGGCAGGAGCGTGTCATGATGCGTGCTGGCCGGCCGGTGGCGCCGCGCCGTTAGGCGGCCGGATATAACACGCTGCGTTATGTTTATAATGCAGGATATGCACATATACTTATATGTGTGTGTGTGTGTGCATATATATATCTATACACACACACGCACATATTATATATATATATATATATATATATATATATATATATATATATATATATATATATATATATATATATATATATATATATATATATATATATATATATATATTATATATATATATATATATATATATATATATATATATATATATATATATATATATATATATATATATATATATATATATATATATAATATAAAATTATATATATATATATATATATATAATATATATATATTATATAGGTGACAGAAAAGGCGATGTTCGGTTCTCACAGAAGCGGCAAAGGATTCTCTGCTCTTTCGAGGGTACCGTTTGACAGCCCAGCACTGTCTTGCCCCGAATTCTTGTCTCTTTCTTTCCACTCTGTCCTTTTCTTTGATTCTTTTTCGTTCGTTGATCATACCGGTTGGTTCTTTGTTCGAGATAATTAATCTCATATCTCGTCTTATTACTGTTCGTCTTATTACTATTTACGCTAAAATATTCGATTTTTTCTAGATAATTAGTCTTATATTTTACCTTATTACTGTTACTCTAAATCATACGATTTCTTTTCTAAATAATTATTCTTATATTTCGTCTTATTGCTATTTCTCTAAAATATGCGATCTTTTATAAATAATTAATCTTATATTTCGTTTATTTACTATTTACTCTAAAATATACCATCTTTTCTTCCAGTAAAATAGAAATTAAACAACAAACTGTACTTAAGATTAGTACTCATAAAGAAATAAATTAATTAGTATCGCTTTGATTTTAGTTAGAAATAGAACTTTTTTTTTTTTTTTTTTGGTCTGCCATGAAATTCCATCTATTTTATGTATAATCTGTTTTGTTCATTAATTTTTATTTTCAATCAGACATGCATGCTTAGTCTCCATCAAGCCTTTTAGAATACCCTTGTCAATGTGTTCATCAGTGTTCATCAGCTTTTGTTCTTACGCGTTCTTCTCGAGCGGAAAGAACAAATAGAGAATGTTATATATTCAACTAAGCAATATTATCGTTTTGAACAATTCAATCATTACATATCTCACCTTATCTGTTCATCAGTATGTTCACTGTTCATCAGTCTTTGTTCTTGTGCGTTCTTCTCGAGCAGAAAGAACACATAGAGAATATCATATGTTCAATTAATCAATATTATCATCTTGAACAATTCAATAATTATATATCTCTCCTTATCTGTTTATCAATACGTGCTGACGCGTGGTACCAGGCACCCCGTGGTACGACATACCAAAAATACCGTTGTTAACTCCACTCGTGTTAAGTTTTGAACCTTTGAACTTGCTGGAATTTGAACATCTGGGTTTGACGGACTTGGAATATTTTAATTTGAGGGATTTTGAATATTTGAATTTGAGGGATTTTGAACATTTAAACTTGATATATTCAGAACGTTGGACGATTTTGAAATAGATAGATTGTGAGCATTTGAACGATCAGTTTTGAACATTTGAACATGACCTCTTGCTGCATTGTATTCTGCTATCATATTTATTTTTGTGGTTCAAGGTGGGGGAGGGTTAA
>NW_020872101.1:289477-291977 GCF_003789085.1 Penaeus vannamei | reverse complement strand
TCTCTCTTTTATATATATATATATATATATATATATATATATATATATATATATATATGTATGTGTGTGTGTGTGTGTGTGTGTGTGTGTGGTGTGTGTGTGTGTGTGTGTGTGTGTGTGTGTGTGTGTGTGTGTGTCTATCCTACTTTCCCTCACTGTCTTTCTTTTTTGTCTCTCTCTCTCTACCTTGTGTGTGTTTATATATATATATATATATATATATATATATATATATATATATATATATATATATATATATATATATATAATACATATATATGCATATATTTATGAATATATACATATATATGTGTGTGTGTGTGTAATGTATATATATATATATATATATATATATATATATATATATAAATATATATATATATATATATATATATATATATATATATATATATATATATATATATATATATATATATATATATGCACATGTATACATATGTGTGTGTGTATGTTCTATCTCTCTCTCCTCTCTCTCTCTCTCTCTCTCTCCTCCTCTCTCCTCTCTCTCTCCTCCCTCTCTTTTCTCTTGCCCCATCTCCTTCCCCTCTCTTCCCCCTTCTCCCCCCTCCCTCCCTCCCTCCCTCCCTCCCTCCCTCCCTCCTTCTTCCTCCTTTCCCTCCCTCCTCCTCCTCCCTCCCTCCTTCCCTCCCTCCCTCCCTCCCTCTCCCTCCCTCCCTCCTCCTCCCTCCCTCCCTCCTCCCTCTCTACCTCCCTCTCCCTCCCTCCCTCCCTCCCTCCCTCCCTCCCTCCCTCCCTCCCCTCCCTCCCTCCCCTCTCCTCCCTCCCTCCCTCCTCCCTCCCTCCCTCCTCCCTCCTCCCCTCCTCCCTCCCCGCTCCCTCCCTCCTCCTTCTTTCCCTCCCTCTCCCTCCTCCCTCCCTTCCCCGTCCCTCTCCTTCCCTCCTCCCTCTCCCAGCTCCATCCTCTCCTCTCCTCCTCCTCCTCCTTCCCTCCCTTCCCTCCCTCCCTCCCTCCCTCCCTCCCTCCCTCCCTTCCCTCCCCCCTCTCCCTCTCTCTCTCCCCTCCCTCCTCCCTCCCTCCCTCCCTCTCCTCCCTCCTCCCTCCCTCCCTCCTCCCTCCCTCCCTCCCTCCCTCCCTCCTCCTCTCCCCTCCCTCCCTCCCTCCCTCCTTCCTTCCCCCTCCCTCCCTCCTCCCTCCCTCCTCCCTCCCTCCCTCCCTCCCTCCTCTCCCTCCCTCCACCCTCCCTCCTCCCTCCCTCCCTCCCTCCCTCCCTCCTCCCCCCCCTCCCTCCCCTTTCTCCTTCATCTCAACTTGGCATCCGGTTCCTAACGTTCTTCTTACCTAATTCTCATTATAACGTTAAATGTCAGCATAACGTCACACTAATTTGATAAAATGTTCCTAAGTGTCATATTCGTCCGCGGCGAGTATTGCGTTTTCTACTGTGTCGGCCTCCGTCATCAGTCAGGGTGTCGCCTCCGTCATCAGGTGGGGGAGGGGGGGGGGGAGGGGGGTGGAGGAGATGGAGGGGGGGGGTAAGAGGGGTAGAGGGTGTCGCCTCCGTCATCAGGTGGGGGGAGGGGGGGGGAGGGGGTAGAGGAGAGGAGGGGGGAAGGGGGAGTAGAGGAGATGGGGGGGGGTTAGAGGGGTATAGGGGATGGGGGTAAGGGAGTAGATAAGGTTGGAGGCGATTAAGGGGTAAAGGGGAGGTGGGGGTGTCTTTCCCTTTTAGTGATCTATTTAATTTTTCTCTTTATCTATTTCTCTGTCTGCTATCTTTTGTGTTTGTCTCTCTGCCTGTTTGTAATGTCTATTTGTCTATTTGTATACTTATCTATCTTTTTCTCTATATGCTTATCTACCATTATTAATCTTATCTATCTATCTGTTATCCATATATCTGATTAATCTATCTTCTATCTAATTAATTTGTATATTTCCTTTTGTGTCTTTTCTTCTTTTCTGCTAATTGCTCTCATTTTATTATCATTATTATCATTATCATCATTAATGTTATTATTATTATTATTATTATTATTATTATTATCATTATCATTATTATTATTATCATTATAATATTATTATTATTATTAATATCATTAATATTATTATTATCATTATTTTCATTATCATTATCATTACCATTATTTTCATTATCATTATTATAATTGTTGTTGTTGTTCCCATTACTTTATTATAATTTTTATAATTATCATTATTGTAGTTATCATTATTATTATTATTATCATTACTATAGTTATGATAATGGCCAATGGTAATGAGTATTATTATTATTCTCATTATTTTCATTATTACCATTATTCTCATTATTATTATGATTATTTTTGATCCGAAAGTCTCGTTGATATTACGTTAACTAGAAAAAAGAATGAATGAAAAATATACATTAATAGATGATTAAGTATGAGAAAAAAATAGAAAATGAGTATATAAACAAATTGATAAAGGATGTTTAAATAAATAGATAAATAGATTAATCAATTAATGATTCTAAAAATG
>NW_020872101.1:266977-284477 GCF_003789085.1 Penaeus vannamei | reverse complement strand
ATATATATAATATATATATATGTATGTATATATATATATATATATATATATATATATATATTATATATATATAGGGGACGTATGTCACCGCGTGTCGTAAAAGGCGACTATGAGCGCCCCCAACCCGCACTGGGCCAGCGTGGTAGGGTGTGGCCCACCCTTTCCCCGTCATGGCCACCCTCTCCCCGTCATGGCCCACCCTCTCCCCGTCATGGCCCACCCTCTCCCCGTCATGGCCCACCCTCTCCCCGTCATGATACACCCCTCAATCAGTATTAAGGCCGTTCCTGTTGAGTTAGCTAATTTTGAGAATATGTACAAATAAAAATAAAACATAAAATATGAAAAAGTTAGTGAGAAAGACAAATATACATATAAAGATAAAAGATAGATTATACAAAAAGAGAGAAAGAAAAAAGTTAATAGAACGAGATGAGAGAGATGGAGAGAGAAGGAGATATAAGAAATAAAGTGATAGAGAGAATAAGAAAGAATGGAAGATTGGGAGAAAAGGAATAGGAGGAAATGTGGAAAGCAGAGAGAAAGAAGGAGTGAGAGGAAGAGAGAGAGAGAGACAGAGAAAAGGGGAGAGATAAAGGGAGAAAGAGAAGTGAGAGAGAAAGGAAATAACAGAGAGAAAAGAAAGTATGAGAGAAAGAAAAAAAAAAGAAGAGTGAAAAGGTGAAATCTAAATAAACAAAAAAAAATAATGAAAGATGAAGCAACGGAAAACAAACGAAAAAAGAGAGAAAGAGCCAAAAAAAAAAAAAAAAAACAGAAAAACACATACAAAAATACCGCAACAACCTTTTTTTTTAAATATGATTTATGACACACCAAAATACCACATTACACTTGAACAACTTCCTGCCCGGCAAACTGAGACCGCGATTCTACACCAGTTTAAATTCTAGAAACTCGCTAAACAGAAACAAATCTAGCGCAGTTTTATGCTTCACTGAAACTTGCAAAAAAAACATAATGTGTGTGTATGTGCGTATGTGGGTGGATGAGTGTGTGTATGTGCGTTTGTGTGTGGGTGTGTGAGTATATGTTTGTGTGTGGGTGGGTGTATATGTTGTGTGTGAGTGGGTGTGTGTGTTCTATGTGCGTTGTGTGTGTGGGTGGGTGTGAGTATATGTTGTGTGTGTGTGGGTGGTGTATGTGTGTATGTGCGTTTGTGTGTGGGTGGGTGTGAGTATATGTTTGTATGTGTATGTTTGTTGTGTGGAGTGTGTGTGTGTGGTGTAGTGTGTTGTGTGTGTGTGGGTGGATGTATGTGTTTGTGTGTGAGTGGGTGGGTGTATATGTTGTGTGTGTATGTGTGTTTTTGTGTGGGTGTGTGTATATGTTTGTGTGTATGTGTGTTTGTGTGTGAGTGGGTGGGTGTATGTTTGTGTGTGTATGTGTGTTTGTGTGTGGTGGGGGGTGTGAGTATATGTTTGGTGTGTATGGGTGGTGTGAGTATGTTTGTGTACGTACGTGTATTGTTAGTGTTGTGTGTTGTGTGTGTGTATGTTTGTGTGCGTGTGTGTGGGTGGGTATGAGTATATGTTTATATGTGTGTAATAGAGTATGTATTTGTGCGTGTGTGTATGCTTGCATCAATGTAAGTGTGCCTCTGTGTACGTATACATGAAAAAATAACCTAAATTTACGTTGTTAAAGCTACGTGCCAAAAGCAACTAAAATGGCGACAGTAATTGAACGCGTTATATATACAGTATATATATATATATATATGTGTGTGTGTGTGTGAGGTTAGATTTAATAGCCTCGGTTTTAAGTGCAGGTTATCGTCACTTGATGGATCTTAAATGATTTTGGCCTTATAGGGAATTTTAGTGAGTCACTGTCATATGGATGTGGTAATTAGTTAAATTATTGATAACTCTTATGTAGAGGAGAGGAGATAGAGAAAGAGAGAGAGAGGGAAGCAGGGGGGGAGAAAGAGAGAGAAACAGAAAGAGAATTGAGAGAGAAAACAAGAGAAGAAGAAAGAGAGAGAGAGAGAGAAAGGCAAACAGACAGACACAGAGGGGGATACAAAGTATGACAGTAAGAAAGAGAGAGAAACATAGGGAGGAAATGAGAAAGAGAAAAAGAAAGGAAGAAAGAGAGAGAGAGAGAGAAAGGCAAACAGACAGACACAGAGGGGGGAGATAAAGAGACAGAGAGGCAAGCAGACAGAGATACTATCAGACAGACAGAAGGAGAAAACAAAGATATAAAGACTGAGACAGAGACAGACAGGCAGAGAAAGAGAGGAAGAAAGAAGAAAAGAAGAACGAAAGAGATAGAGGAAAAAATACTAAACACACAATAACTCAAATTCTAAACACAGATAATATTAATCAACCCAAGATTCACCTTTTCTTTCGCAACGAATTCAAAACACGAAGAGAGACGGAGAGAGATAAAAAGAAAAAATGGCGGGAAATGCTAAAGCCAGGCCAATAAATGTTGCATATTGAGATTGCAATTTTGCATTCTCCTTCGCAAGAAAATTATCTCAGGTAGACCGACAGGAAAGGAAAAAGAATGAACAGCGAATCTGCATTAGGAAGATAGATATAAACTTTATATTACGCCACGACTCGATTTGAATATTGAAGGGATCGGAATGATAAGACCAAACCCATATAAAATGTAAATACATGTATATAAATGTGTGTATGTATATATATATATATATATATATATATATATATATATATATATATATATATATTATATAAAAGTCTATAAAAAAAACTAAACTCATATACAAATATAAAAAGAATATATATAAAAGTCAGTACAAAAAAAGATGAATGTAAATTAATCATCACGACGTGATTTCAATATTGAAGGGATCGGAGCGATAAAATGAAACCCATATAAAAATATATAAAAAAATATATATACCAAAAAAGATGGATGGAATGTGATACTCTCGACTTGATCTGAATATTAAAGGGATCGAAATTATAAGACACAACGTATATAAACATTTGAAAGAACATAGGAAAAGTATATAAAGAAGAAAAGAAAATTGATTTTCAGTCGGAGAAGAACAAACACAGTGTTCAGCATCAATAACAGAGTACGTGACCAGCTGTTCAGATGATAAATGCTAGCGCGTATGAACAATGAACAATGAACACGAAGGAGAAGAGGAGAAAATGTTAAAGAAACTTTAATATAACATAAGAATATGTGATTTTTTTTTCTTTTCTTTTTTTCTTTTTTTTGTCTCTCTATATTCAGTTTTTCTTTCTTTCTTCCTTCCTTTTTTTCTTTTCTTTTTTTCTTTCCTTTTGATCTTGCCGAGAAAAGTTTTGTTATTGTTGTTGTTGATGTTTATCTAAAGAGAAAGAAAAATGTTTTGTTGTTGTTCTTCTTGTTGTTTTAATTATTAATGCAAAAGAAATTAAGATCCTTTTGTCTTTCTTTTTGTTTTGTTTTTCTTTTTAGAAAACGAGAGAGAGAGAGAGAGAGATAATGAGAATGAGAACAAAGGAGAAACGACCAGAAAATAATCATAACAATAAAGACAGAGAGAAAGAGAGACCGAGGAAAAAGGAGAAACAATCACAACCCCCCCCCCAAAAAAAAAATAATAATAATAATAATAATAAAATAATAATAAATAAACAAAACCAAACAACAAAATAATTAATAAAACAAAACCAGAGAATCGAAAGCCACACAGAGCCGAGCCGAGCGCGCGCCGTCACCGAAGCCCGAGTCGCGGCGCTTTTGAACTCGAGTCCAAATTTGGGGCAGCGAAGGATGTAAGATCGCGGAGGGAGAGAGAGAGAGAGAGCTGATGGGGGCGCGTGGCTGGTATGCGAGAGGTGGGCGGGGGTGGGCGGGTGGGTGGTGTGGTGGAAGGGGGTGGTGGGTGGGTGGAAAGGGGGGAGGAGGAGGTAGGTTGGAGGTGGAGGTGGGGATGGGTGGGGTGGAGGAGGGAAGGGGAGGGGTGGAAGGAGGAAGGGAGGGTGGATGGAGGGAGTGAGGGGTGGAAGAGGGGAGATGGAAGGAGAATGTGGTGGAAGGAGGGAAGTGGGATTGAAGGTGGAGGGGGGAGGGTGGAAGGAGGAGTGAGGGGGGGGAAGAGAGGGTGGAAAGAGATGGGCTGGAGGAGGAGGGGGAGGGAAGGGAGGGGGAGGGAGGGTGGAGGAGGGAGATGTGTGGAAAGGGGGTGGATGCAGATGGAGAGAGAGAGACGAAAAGAAGTTGAGGAAAACAGAGGCGAGTGGAGGCGCTTGAAGGGAAAAGAAGGTAGGAAGTGAGTGGAGGTGGAGGTCGAGAGGTGGAAGGAGGTGAGTTCTTGCTTTTTCTCTTCGTGTTGCTTTCTTATGCATTATTCATTCCTGTCTCTCACTCTTTTGTTGTCTCTCTTTTTGTTTCTCTCGCTCTTGATCTTTCTCTCTATTCCCCCCTCTCCCTCCTTCCCATCTTCTTTCTTCCTCCCTCCTCTCTCCTCCTTCCCAACCTCTTTCCCCCTCCCTTCCTCCTTCACTCCTCTCCTTCCCTCTTCAACCCCTCCCTTCCTTCCTTTTTCTCCCTCTCCATGCAAGTAATGGAAATAGAGAAAGAAAGTAGAGGAGAGGAGAGGAGATAGACAGAGAGAGAGAGAGATAACTGTAGAGAGAGGAAATAGATAGATAAAGAGAGAGTTAAAGAGAAGAGAGAAGAGAGAGAGAGAGAAGAGAGAGATAGAAGAGAGAAATATAGATAAGAGAAAAAGGAGATAGACGAAAGATAGAGAGAGAGATAGAGAGAAGAAACAGAATAGAAGGAGAGAAAGAGAGGGTGAACAAGAGCAGTCGGGGGTGGACGGCTGGACACCATATTAAGCTGCGAGGTGGAGGGGGAGGGGGAGGGAGAAGGAAGGAGAAGGGGAGGAAGAAGGAAGAAGGAGGAAGGGGGGAAAATGGTGTAAATGGAGGGGAAGGAGGAGGGATGGAGGATGGAAGAGGATATGGGGAGCAGGGAGAGGGAGGGGGGGAGGGGAGGAATGAGGGGAGAGGGGTAGAACCAGGGGAGAGACGAGAGGGGGTGGGTAGGGCGGTAGGGGGTGGGGTGGTGTTGAGGAGTGAGGAGGATCCAGGGAGGAGGTGGAAGAGATTCTGTGTAGCGGGTTGGATGAGTAAGGAGGACGGTGGGGGGGGGGAGGGGTTTATGGTGGGAGTGGGTGTTCTTGTGTGACTTTGGCTTGCGTTGTGTCTGTGATTGTGTGTGCACTGTGTGTGTGTGTTGTGTGTATGTGTGTGTGTGTGTGTGTGTGTGTGTGTGTGTGTGTGTGGGCGTTGTCTGTGTGTGTGTGGTGTGGGTGTCTGTGTGTGTGTGTGTGTTTGTGCTGTGTGTGTGTGTGTGTGTGTCGTGTGTGCACGTGGTGTGTGTGTGTGTGTGTGTGTGTGTGTGTGTGTTGTGGTGTGTGTGTGTTTTGTGTGTGGTGTACTGTGTGTGTGTGTGTGTGTGTGTGTGTGTGTAATACGAAGCTACTTTAGACAAATTTAACCCACTCTCTTCCAATTACACAAATACTTCATTTATACCCAAAAATTTAAAAAATACAATTAAAAATGCAACATGATCTTACCGAAAGGATCCAGTTTTAAACCCTTTTACTTCTTAAAAAAATAATACAATAATAATAAAGATAAAGATCATGGGAATAGCTACAGAATTAATGCTCAATCCCTCTCCCCCCCTTTGCCCCCAACCCCTTTTATTCTTAAAAAGAATCAAATGATAAAAAAACATCCATTTACCCCTTCAAAAAAGTTTAAAAAAAATGAAATAATGCTTAATTTTCTCCTCCCTCCTCTATCTCTTCTCCTCCATTCTTCTCCACCTCTCTCCTTCCTTCCTCCTTCTTCTCTCTCCTCTTTCCTCTCCTTCCTCTCTTCTCTTCCTCTTCCTCCTCCCCTCTTCTTCTTCCTCTTCTTCCTCCTCCTTCCGTATATTATATTATTATGTGTGTGTGTGTGTGTGTGTGTGGTAGACAGCTAGGTATTGTGTTCTTGCTAGACAGCTTTATTCTTTCTTGCTTCCACTTATTCTTTTTCCTTCCTCTTTCCTTTTTCTTCTCCTTTTCTCATTTTCTCCTCTCATCCTCGTTTCTTTCTTTCTTGCATCCATCTTCCTCCTCCTTCTCTTCCTCACTTGACCCTTCTGCATTATCCGCCTCCTGCACCTACTCTTTCTTCTTTTTTTTTCTTTTTTTCTTATCCCCACATACTCCTTTTTCCACTGACCCCTTAACCCCTCCTCCTGCTTCTCACCTTTTCCTCCTTCTCTTATCTTCTTCTCTTCTTGATTCTCTTCCTCCTCCTCCTCCCCTTTTCTCTTCTTCTTTTCTTCTTCTTCTTTTCTTCTTCTTCTTCTTCTTCTTCTTCTTCTTTCTTCTTCTTCTTCTTCTTCTTCTTCCTTCTTCATTCCTCCTTCTCCTCTCTTCCTTCCTCCTCCTTCCTCCTCCTTCCTCCTCCTCTTCTCCCCCTCCTCCTTCCTCTCACTTCTTCTCCTCTTTCCTCGCCCCTCCTCTCCCCCTCTTCCTTCTCTCCTTTCTCTGTTTCTCTCCGCTCCTCCTCATCCTCATCAAACTTTTTTTTTCTCCTCTTCTTCTTCATCTCCTTTTCCCCTCCCCCTTTTCCTCCTCCTCCTCCCACCTCCCTTCTTTTCCTCCCCCGACCTCCTCCTCCTCCCCTTCCCTTTTTTCCCCTTCTTCCTCCTCCTCCCTCTCTCCTCTCTCCTCTCTTCCTCCTCTTTCCTCTTTTTCCTGTCCCTCGCCCTTACTTCTCCTCCTCCTTTCCCCTTCCCATTCCCCTTCTTCTGCTCCTCCCTGCTCCTTCTCCCCTCTCTTGCTCCTCCTCCTCTAGCTCAGCACTACCCTTTGTCTTTCTTTTTCTTCTGTATATTCTCTTTGTCTTCCTTCTCCTCCTCCACTTCTCCTTCCCCTCTCTTTCCTACCTTCTTCTTCCTTTCCTCCTTCTTCTTGCTCTTTCCTTTTCATCCTCCCTTCCACTTTCCCCCCTCCTCTCCTTTCTGCTCCTCCTTTCCTCTCCCCCCCCCCCCCCCTCCTCTCTTTCCCCTTCCCCTCTTAATATCAAACTTTTTTTTCCCTCCTTCCTCGTCATCCTCCTTCTCCTTCCCACTTTTCCCCCCTCCTATTCCTCCCTTTCCTCCCTTCCTTCCTCCTCCTCCTCCTCCCTTTCTCCTCCTTTCCTCCTCCTCCTCCTCCCCATCTCTCTCCCTCTCTTCATTATTTCCCTTTCCGCTTTGTCTATCCCTCGCATACAAAGTGTCTTCAGACCACCCAGGGAAGCGAGAGATGCTATCTGAATAAAATTATCAGAGTGAATATTGAACATTTGTCATCGTGATGTTCATTTGGAAAGAATTTAATGAACTGTGTCAATGAACGCTTGAAGAACCAATCAACTTTTTCTTCTTCCTATTCTTCTTTTCTTCTTCTTCTTCTTCTCTTCTCTTCTCTTCTTCTTCTCTCTCTCTCTCTCTCTTCTCCTCTCTCTCTCTCTCTCTCTCTCTCTCTCTCTCTCTTTCTTTTTTGTTGTTCTATCATATTTTTTTATCATGGCAGAAAGATTTTTATCAAGCCCCGGTAGCAACCCGAATGGCTATTTTGGCGAGCAACCCATATCAAGATAACTTGCTCTGGCTTGGTTTCGGCTACGGTCTGACAAATCCGATTTTTCACAATGAGTTTTCTTCGTCTTAATGTTCTTTTGGTCGAAACGTTTGCCTAATAAATCTTGCATCGACGTGCAATCTAATGCAATAAATCATTGCGAAATTTCGCTCTCGGACAATGCTGAGCATCTCAATCTCAACTCATACTTGATCGAGGTTCTCCAAATAGAAAAAAAAAAAAAAAAAAATAGTTCACCTGTTTTTGATGTCCCGTTTTTCTATGACCCATTTCAACGGCCGATTTCTTACACGACCCACGGTGCAAAAATTCATTATTCTTGCCTCAATGAACGTAAATAAAAACCCAACTCAAGAACAAATAAGTGAAA
This sequence comes from Penaeus vannamei, assembly GCF_003789085.1. Classification (NCBI taxonomy): domain Eukaryota; kingdom Metazoa; phylum Arthropoda; class Malacostraca; order Decapoda; family Penaeidae; genus Penaeus; species Penaeus vannamei. The sequence continues at coordinate 276,447 of NW_020872101.1, read as the reverse complement.
TAAAAAAAAAACATAGCAAGATATATAACAAAGAGATATAACGAAAACATATCTAAAGCGAGACGTAAAGACTGTACAAACACCGTCTCAGTTACCTGAAGTAAATCAACTTTGACAGAATAAATGCTGCGTTACCCCTCTTGAAAGGGCGTTCAGAAGGACTTTACAAGATGTTTTGAGCTTAAGGCAAGGATATAAGGGAGGTCAGGGTGCATAAGAATGGAATAGATGGAGCCGAAGTGGACATTCCTTATTCTCTCTCTCTCTTTCTTTTCTCTCTTTTTGTTCCTCTCTCTTTCTCTCTCTCTCTCTCTCAATTTCTTTTCTCTTCTCTTTCTCTCTCTTCTCTTTCTCGTCTCTCTCTCCTCTTTCGTCTCTCTCATTTCTCTCTCTTTCTCTCTTTCTCTCTCTCTCTTTCTCTCTCTCTCTCTCTCTCTCTCTCTCTCTCTCTCTCTCTCTCTCTTCTCCTCTCTCTCTCTCTCTTCTCTCTCTCTCTCTCTCTCTTTCTATTTTTTTTCTTCTTTCTATTCTTTTATTTTTCTTCTCTTTCTTTTTTCGTTGGTTTTTTGTTTTATGCTTCTCTTGTCTATCTTTCACTGCTCTATTTTCTCGTCTCTTCCTCGCCCTTCCCTTTTGTACTCTTCCTCCTTTCCTTTCCTTCTCTCCTTTTCTTCTTCCTCTCTACTCCTCCTTCATCTTTCTTTTTTTTCTTTCTTCTCTTCTCTTCCTATTCTCTCTTCCCCTTCTCCTCCTCCCCTCCTTCATCCTTCCTTCCTTCTTTTTCTTCTTCTTTTGTACTTCTATCCTCATCTCTTTGTTTTATTTTCTTCCTCGCTCTTACCTTTTTCTGTCTTCCATTTCTTTCTTCTTTTCCCCTCCCCATTCCTTCTCTTCTTTCTTTCCTTTTCCTCCTCTCTCTCTCTCTCCTCTTCTTCTCTTTCTTTCTCTCTTCCATTCTTCTCTCTCTCTTCCTTCCTTTTTCTTTCTCTCTCTTCCTTTCTTTTCCTTCCTCTCCGCCTTCTCCTTCTTCTTCTTTTTTCTTCTTCCTCTTCCTCCTTCTTTTCCTCCTCTCCTCTCTCCTTCTTTCTTTTCTTCTTCTCTTCTCCTTCTCCTTCCTGGCTCGTGCCTCGTTTCCTTCCTTCCTTCTTTTCTTATTTTCTTCTTCCTCTCTTTCATGGTCAGTTAGCGTAGGTGGGATGTATGGTATTGTTGGGTGTTTATCTTTGTCATTGGACTGTATTCGTGGTTGCTCTATTGCGTTTTATTCTTTCTCGAGGTCGTTGTGTGATATTAGCTGTCGTCACAACTTTTTTCTTTTTGTCTTCTTTGTCTTTATTTTATTTTTTCTTTGTGTTTTCTTGTGTGTGTCCTTTAGCTTTGTTCTATACTATCTTTCTATTTTTATTTTTTTATTTATTTATTATTTGTTTTCTTCTTTTATTTTTTACTTTTTTTGTTTTTGTCTTTTTTCTCTTNCACCAGACAGACAGACAGAAACGTTAGCCGATCGCTGACAAACCACACTGACAAACCACCCAATCCAACCACCACCAAACAACCCCCAACACCCAGACAGCCAGCCTTGACGCGGCCTCCACCTGCCGGCGGGCGATCGCGGCGAGCAACCCTTTCGTGCTGCCGTGTCCACCCTCCGCCGCCGGCCTCGCCCGAACCGCACGCACGACACGCCGGCCGGATCGCCACTCAGCGCCACGCCACGCCACGCGCCACGCTACCCCCGGCGCATGACCCTGCCACATGGATGATCGTGTGGAGATCGCCACGTAGAATTACTACATGGATCGTGTTGAATATTGCCACATGGAGTGTAGAGATTGCCACATAAATTACCCACATGGATCGCCACCTCCAGCGCCACGCCACGGCCACGCGCTACCGGCCGCATGACCCTGCTACATGGAGATCGTGTGGAGATCGCCACGTAGAATTGCCACATGGATCGTGTGGAGATCGCCATCCACATGGATCGTAGATTTCGCCACACAGATTTGCCACATCGATCGTGTGATCCACATAGAATTCCTGGATAGTTGCTGTAGTAATATTGGCGCACATGGATCGTGTATATCGCGGCCAATGGTCGGTATATTGCACATGATCGTGAGAGATCGCCACATAGAATTCCAGCACCATGGATCGTGTAGAGATCACCACATAGAACTGCCACATGGATTGTACCCCTGCACATGGATCGTGTAGAAGATTCCCACATGGATCGCTACCCTTGTTACATAACCCTGTCACATGGATCCTGCAGAGATCGCCACATCGAGCTGCATATATGTACACGCTACCTTACCACATGCCTCAACCACATAGCATACATAAGGGAACCACTATGCTTTCTGTTATCTTTAAACCAAATTTAACCACATTTAACCACATCTGTGACCTACAAAGACCATGTTGCATCACAGTCTAACCCAAAAAGCTAGCACATGCCACCATCCACACCAAATCTATCCCGACATAAAACTCCACATAGAACCACATAGAACTCCACATCCCACCCTTTTACTCCACCATCACCAACATATGTTAGATCACTGTTTGGTGTCAATCGCGTTAATCCAACGTGCAGAACTATGTTGCATAACATTAAGTATGTTGTTGAACTCTCCCACATGACAACGTATCGGTTTAAAGGTCATTTTGCAAAAGCTTAATGTAGAAAAAAATATTAATGATAATGAAAATTATCATCTCTCTTATCTGATAAGTGTATTTATTTATATATATATAGTTTCATTAGTATATAGTATGGCTGTCTATCTCCTTATCTACCAACATATCTCTCTGTCTATCTGTCTGTCTATCTATGATTCTATTTACTTATATCTCTGTCTCTGTGTTATTCATATATCTATCTACTTTCCAGTATACATCGTTATTTGTCTATCTATCTACCAGTCAGTCTGTCCATCTATCTATTTATTTATATATTTATCTATCTATTATTTATCCATTTATCTATTTATCTATATATCTATCTATCTGTTATCTATCTATCTATCTACCTATTTTCTGCCTATACATCTATCTATCTATCTATCTTTTTATCTTCTATTTATCTATTTATCCAATCCATTTATCTATCTATCTACCTACCTCTCAATCCACCTTCCTACCCATCCACTACACTATTCATCTATCTATCAATCTATCTATCGCACTTCCCTATCTACCTACCTATCTACCTGCTTTCTTAAATACCCATCTATCTGTCTGTATATCTATCAGCCCATCTATTTATCTATCTGTCTATTTCCTCTCTTTTAATATTCTCTAAATATTCAATATTATGGGGGCATCTTGAAGAGCAGAAAGAAAATTCACCATTTTGCACTGACAAACAAACTAAAACAAATAAAAATCAAACAAACAAACACAAATAAAAGCAAAAAAAAACACATGAACACACGTAAAAAAATAATAAACACACACAAACAAACAAACATGTAAAAACAAAAAACAAACACCGAAAAACAAACAAACACGTAAACAAACAACTCATGATGCAGGACAACCAAACATGCCCTACGTGGCTACAGGATAAATAATGATTAAACATTATAACAAATGATAACACATAAAAACATCCTAATTTCTCAATGATAACAAACAAGAACATATATCCGATTATCAATCACATTTCTTTGAATTATAACTAAACATGTTGTTATTTATGGCAACCTTGCTTTATAATCAAACAGAAACATGACTAAATACTTAAGTATATGTTGATTAAGCACATCGCTATTTGTGATAATTAAACATTCTTAGATAAATAATAACAATAGCAATAATGATAAGGAGAAGGAGAAGGATAATAATAGATAAAAAAACTACCTTTTATTGACAAAAAAGAGATTAAAAAAGGTTAATAAAAAAAACTGCCTTTGATGATTATACTAAACACACTGCCCTAGATTAAAAAGAACGAATAAATAAAATAAATAGATAATGAAAAAATAAAAATATAATAGTAGTATAATAATAATGAAATAATAGATGATAATAGATAGATAGATAGATAAACAAATAAACACTACCTTGCATGAAACCCAACCACATTGATCTATATAACAAGCAAATCTAATTGATAACATCTCACAGCTGCATGTGATTGCTTATCACGCCGGTCTGTATATAATAAGATTGTAATAATAATAATAATAATCCAGTGCATTGTTGTTGTTGTTTTTATTATTATTTATACTTATCATCGTGTCATTCTCTCCTTAAGAGTTTCATATAATTTATTTGTTTGTGTTGTTTTTTGTTTAATGAAAAGGTCTATTTCTGTAAATAATATAATAATAATAATAATAATAATAATAATAAATAATAATAATGATATAATAAATGAAAACAAATTTATTCATTTTCTTTTCCTTTACTTTTCTGTTATTGTATTTTTTTTTTTGTTTGTTTATTTTGCCATTTGTCTCATTGTAGGCATGTTTTTTTTATTTATTATTTTTTCTTAATCTTATTTTTTCTAATGTTCATTTTATTTATAGTTTTCTTCTTGCTTCCTCCATCCTTCCTTCAATTACTCCTTTCACCCGTTTCCGTTTATTTCTCTTCTTTTCTTCTTCTTCCTCCTCCCCTCCTCCTCCTCCCCCTCCTCCTCCTCCTCCTCCTCCTCCTCCTCCTCCCCTCCTCCTCCTCCTCCTCCTCCTTCCTTCCTTCCTTCCTTCCTCTCCACCCTCTCCCATTGCCTTTTGCCCCTCCCCCTTCCCCTCCCTTCCTTCTACCCCCTCCTCCTTCCTGTCCTCCTTCCCCCACTCCTCTTCCCCTTCCTTGCCCCTCCCCTTGCCCTCCTCTCCCTCCCCCTCGTCCTCCCCTCCCTCTCTCCCTCCCCTGCCCCTTTCCCCCCCTCCCTCCCCTCCCCCTCCCCTCCTTCCTCCTCCTCCTCCTCCTGTCCCTGCCCCTCCTTCCTCTCCTCCCTCCCTCTACTCCCTCCCTACCCCCTACCTCTTCCCTCCCTCCTCTCCCCTCCCCTCCATCCCATCTCCCCCTTACTGCTCATTCACGCTCCTACCCCCTCCCCTCCTTCCTTCCTTCCTCCCCTCACCTCTCGTACCTCCCGCCATCCCTTTCCCTCTCTTCCCGCTCCACGCTCGCCACCCCCCCTCCCTCTCCTCCTCGACGCTCCCTACCCCCTCCTCTTCCCCCCCCTTACTCCCTCCCCTCTCTTCCCCCACCTCTAATACCCCATCCCCACGCTTCCTACCCCTCCCTCCCCTCCTTCCCCCCTTTCTTCCCCCCTCCTCCCTCCCTCCCTCTTCCCCCTCCCCCTCCCTCCCCTCTCCTCCTTACTCCTCCCTCTCTCCCCTCCCTCCCTACCCCTCCCTCCCCTCCCCTCCCCTCCTCTGCCTCCCCTCTGCACCCTCCCCTCCCCTCCCTTCCCTCCCTCCCCTCGCCCCTCCCTACTTATATCGAACCACCGCCCCTTGGACACGTCACCCTCGGCGGTTCGGCACCAGGAGAGAGAGTGCCACGCCACCGTCACTCACGTCCGACATCCTCTCATCACTTCATCATCACCATCATTATCACATATCATTGTCATCTTTCATCATCATCATCCATCATCATCATTGTCATCATCATCACCACCATCATCATCATCATCACACCATCATTATCACTATCATATATTGTCATCATCAATCATCACCACCACCAAATCAATCATCATCATCACCATCATCATCATTCACTACCATCATCAATCATCATCATCTCTCTCGTTCCTTTCTCAAATCCTTTCTTTCTTCCTTATCTGCACTTTCCATATTCTTTATCGGTCGCTATAGTGTCACCATACCGTCATTTCGCCGTCCCTTTCGCGGCGGACTCACCATCACTGTCTCGTAGTGGTTGGTCTCGCGTTCACTGTATTGTCACCATACTGTCGAAACAGTCACTGGTTCACGGACACCATACTGGCTCTGAAATCACCATATTATTTTCACTCCTCATTCGCGGGACTACATCACTCACCTTCGCCCTGGTCTCGCTGTCACCATATTGTCACCATACCATTGTCATACGACCTTACTGCCACGCTCCTACCACAAGAATTTACTGTGCAGACATTACAGTGTCACCACGCCCATCACCCGCCACATCTGCTTGCACACTATCACCAAATGTCATTTTTGTCACCATACTGTCACCACGTCCTTACCACACTGTCATCCGATACACTGTTGCCACACTTCTGCCGCATCGTTATTACACTGTTGCCAGATAGTTACCATATAACATGTGCTCATTCATATTACTAATATTAACGAAAAAGAAAAAAAAATAACAAACAAAAAAAAAAAAAACGCATTTATTTTTATTTTTCTTATTTCTGCACTTTCTTTTTATCTTATCTAATATTTATTTTTCTTTCATTTTATTATTTTATTTTTTGATATTAGTTCTTTATATGAAGCAATTACCATGCTGTTACCATGCTACCATGCTGTTGCGATGTGACACACTGTTACCAACCTACCATGCACGCTTTCACATCATAGCTACCTTTGCCCTCGGATCTGGCAGTCACCACACTGTTGCCAACTACACACCACACTTATACCACAATGCTCTTGTTTGTTTGTGGGTTTTTTGTTTGTTTATGTGTTTGTTTGTTTGTTTGTTTGTTTTTTACCACTAAGGACAATACCACAATAACAATAAGTTTCCTCCATGGGTTAGTGTCACTATCCCGTCACCATACAAAAAAATACAAATGCCACATCGATACCACAATCTACCATAATTATCATCACCATCGCCACCATCATCATCACTATCATCATCTCATCACCATTACCATCACCATTACCACAATCATCACCATTGTCATAATATCATCATCACCATCATTATCATTATCATTATCATTGCCATTGTCATTGTCATCATCATTATCATCATCATCATCATCATCATCATCATCATCATCATCATCATCATCATCATCATCATCATCATCATCATCATCATCCATCATCACGTCCTCATCTCCTCCTTCCTCCTCCTCTCCTTCTCACCTCCTCCATCATCATCATCATCATCTCTTCCTTCTTCTTTTTCTTCATCTCCTTTTTCATCTTCTTTCTTCTTCTTTCTTCTTCTTCTTCTTCTTTTATTATTTATTATTATTCTTAATTATTATTATTATTATTATTATTTTATTATTTATTATTATTCATTATTATTATTATTATTATATTATTATTATATCTATTATTATTATTATTATTATTATTCATTATATTATTATATTATTTATTGTTATTCTACTCCCTCCCTTCTCCTCCTTCTTCTCTTCTTCCTTCTTATTCTTCTCCTCACTTCTTTCCTTCTCTTCTGCACTCCTTCTCCTCTCTCCCCTCTCTCCTCCTCCTCCTCCTCCTCTCCCTCGCTCCTCCTCCTCCTCCTCTCCTTCTCCTCATCCCCCTCCTCCTCCTCCCCCGCTCCTCCTCTCTCCTTCTCCTCCTCTCTCCTCCTCCTCCTCCTCCTCCTCCATCCTCCTCCATTCTCTCACTCCTCCTCCTCTCCTCCTCCTCCTCCTTTCTTCTTCTTCTCCTCCTCCTCCCTCCTCCTCCTCCTCCTCCTCTCTCCTCCTCCTTCTCGCCTCCTCCTTCTCGCTAGCGAATTCTTCTCCCCCCTCCTCCTGCCTTCTCCTGCCTCCTACTCCTCCTACCTCCTCACTACCTCCTCCTCCTCTCCTCCTCCTCCTCTTCATCCTCCTTCTCTTCCTCCTCCCTCCTCCATCCTCGCTAATTCTCCCTCCTCCTTTCGCTCTCCTCCTCCTTCTCCTCCTCCTCCTCGCTCCTCCTACCTCCCTATGACTCTCTTCTTCTCCCTCCTCCGTCCCCCTCCTCGCTCCCACCCCCTTCCTCCTTCCTGCCTGCCTTCTCCTGACTCCTTTCTCCTCCTCTTCTCCCTCACTTCTTTCTACCCCCTCCTCCTCCCTTCTCCTACTCTCCTCTCCTCTTCCTCCTCCTCCTCCTCCATCTCCCTGCCTCCTCCTCCTCCCTCATGTCTCCTCCTCTCTTCCTCCTCCTTCTCCATACTTCTCCATATTTCTCCTCCATCCTGCCAATCCATTCTTCTTCTTCTCCTGCCTCCTCCCTACCTCCTCCCCGATACTCCTCCTCCTCCTCCTTCTCTCGCTCCGTTCTCCTGCCTCCTTCTCCTCCATTCTGTCCTCCCCCCTCCTCCCTCCTTCTCCTCCTCACTCCTGCTCCTCCTCCTCCTGCCTCCCTCCTCTTCCCTCGCTCCTGCCTCACTCCTCCTGCCTACCTCCTGCCTCGCTCCTCCTCCTCCTCGCTCACTCACTTTCCTCTCCTCCTCCCTCCTCACCTCCTCCTCGCTCCTCCTCCTCGCTTCTCCTCCATCTGCCTCTTCCTCCTCCTCCTCCTCCTCCTGCCTCCATGCCTGCCTGCCTCCTACCTCTGCCTCCTCGCCCTCCTCCTCTCTCCTCCTACTCACTCCTGCTTCCTCCTCCTCTCCTCCTCTCTCCTCCTCCTCCTCCTCCACTTCCCTTCCATCCTCATTCGCTCCTTCTCCTCCTTCTTTTGCAGTACTCTTGTGAATATCCAAACCGCTGTGCAGGAACTCGGCTATCAAACGTGGTTTCATCAACTGCTGTATATCTGTGCCTGTTGGCCATGCCTGCTACTGGCTGAAGCCGGCTCATGTTTGGAGGGGGAGGGGGGGAGGGGGAAGGGGTAAAGGAGGAGGAGGAGGAAAAGGGAGGTGGGGTGAGGAAGGGAGGGAGGTGAGGGAGCGGAGGGAGGGGAGGGAGGGAGGAGAGGGAGGGAGGGGGAAAAGCGAAAGGTGGGGGGCAAGTAGAAGGACTGTTATTTCTCTTTTAATTTCTTTTGAGTTTATTTTTTTATTTTTCATCTCTACCCCTTCTCACTTTCTCTTTTGTCTCAATGTCTGTACTGTCTGTCTGTCTCTACTCTCTCTCGTCTCAGTCTCTCGTCTCCTTCTCTTTCTCATCTCTCTCTCCTCTTCTTCTCTCTCATCTTCTGCTCTCTCGTCTCTCTACTATCTATGCTATCCTAAATCTGATCTATCTATCGTCTGTCATATCTGTTGTCTTATCTTTCTTGACCTCTACTTAACTATCTATCTATCCATCTATCTGCATATCTCTCTATTTGTCCTTTGGATATATATCTATATATCAGTCTTCTCTATTTTATTTGTCTCTTTTTGTCTCGTATGTTTTCATATCTCTCTTTTCTTCCCCTCTTCATATTTGCATATTTTTCTTTCTTATTTACCCTTTCTCTTTGCCTTTCTCTTTTATTTTTCTCTCTTTTTCATTCTCTGAACTTTTTTTCTCTCCTCCTTTCCTCTTCTTTTTTTCTGCTTTCTCCTCCTTCCTTCCTTTATTTTTCCTCGTTGCATGATCTCAACCATAT
>NW_020872101.1:245198-260160 GCF_003789085.1 Penaeus vannamei | reverse complement strand
TTATTAATTATTATTATCTAATTATTATTATTATCTATTATTAATATTAATTATATATTATTATTATCATTATTATTATTATTATTGTTATTAATCATTATTATTCATTATCATTATCATTATTATCATTATTATTAATTATCATTATTATTATTATTATTAATTATTATTATTATCATTATTAATTAATTATTATCATTATCACGCATTATTATTATCATTATTATTATTATTATGCATTATTAATTCATTATTATTATTATTATCATTAATTATACATTGTTATTGTTATCTAATTATTATCATTATTAATTAATTATTACTATTATTATTATATTATTATTATTATTAATTATTATTATCATTATCCATTATTATCATTGTTATTATTATTATCCATTATTATTATATTAATCCATAATCATTATCATTAATTATGTATTATTAATCATTAACCAATCATTAGTTATTTATTACTTTTGTTTGTTATTATCAAATCATCATTACCATATCTGTCATCGCTATCATCAATACATTATCATCATCATCAATGATTGTCACCATCATCATCGATATTATTAGCAGTATAAATTGTTTTATATTATTATCCCAGTTTATCATTATATCAATGATATTATCATTATCACGCCTTATTTTTATATTAATGAAAACTGTTATTGTTGTCGTCAATTATTGTTATTCTAAAGATCTAATCACACATCATCATCCTGGAGGTAATGAAGGTAGAGGTAGAGGGAGAGGAGAAGGAGAGAGAGGAGGGAGAGGTTTAAAGGAAGAGGGGGGAGAGGTAAAGGGAGAGGGAGAGGCAGAGGGAGGACATCGAGAGGGAGGGAGAGCAGAGGGAGGGAAGAGAGGGAGAGGGAAGGGAGAGGTAAAAGGAAGAGGTAGGGAGAACGGGAGGAGAGGGAGGGAGGGAAGGAGAGATAGAAGAGAGAGAGAGAGAAAGAGAGAGACGAGAGAAGAGAGAAGAAGAGAGAGGAGAAGAGGGAGAGAGAGAGAGAGAGAGAGAGAGAGGGAGAGAGAGAGAGAGAGAAGAGCGAGCGAGAGAGAGAAGGTGATAGGGAAAGAGAGAGAGAGAGAGAGAGAGAGAGAGAGAGACGAAGAGAGAGAGAGAGAGAGAGAGAGGAGAGAGAGAGAGAAGAGAGAGAGAGAAGAGAGAGAGAGAGAGAGCGAGAAAGAGGCGTGAATAGGGAAAGAGAGAGAAGGGAGAGAGAGAGAGAGAGAGAAGAGAGAAGGAGAGAGAGAGAGAGAGAGTAGACGAGAGAGAGAGAGAGAGAGAAGAGAGAGAGAGAGAGAGAGAGAGAGAGAGAGAGAGGGAGAGGAGAGAGAGAGAGAGAGAGAGAGAGAGAAGAGAGAGAGAGAGAGGAGAGAGAGAGAGAGAGAGAGAGAGAGGGGGGGGGTGGGGGGATAGGGAGAGGGAGGAGAGATAGAAAAACAGAAATATAGAATATATATATATATATATATATATATAATATATATATATATATATATAACACAACACACCACATATATATTATATAATATATATATATATATATATATAATATATATATATATATATATATATATATATACATATAGAGAGAGAGAGAGAGAGAGAGAGAGAGAGAGAGAGAGAGAGAGAGAGAGAGAGAGAGAGAGAGAGAGAGAAAGAGAGAGAGAGAGGAGGGAGAGCGGAGAGGGAGAGGGAAGGGAAGGAGGGGGGAGGGAGAGGCAGAGGAGAGGGAGGAGTGAAAGAGGAAGAGAGGAAGGAGAGGAAGAGAGGAAGAGAGGAAGAGAAGGAAGAGAGGAAGAGAGAGGAAGAGAGAAAGAAAGACAAGAGAGAAAGGAGAAAGGGAGAAGAGGAAGAGAGGGCAGAGGAGAGAGAAGAGGAGAGAGGAAAGAGAGAAAGAGATGGAGAGAGAGAGGGGAAAGAGAGAGAGAGGAAAGAGTTAGGAGAGAGAAAAGGGAAAGAGAGGGAGAGAGGAAGAGGAAGAGAGAGAGGGAGAGGGAGAGAGGAGGGAGAGGAAAGAGAAGAGAAGAGAGAGAGAGAGAGAGAAGAGAGAGAGAAGAGAGAAGAGAGAGAGAGAGAGAGAGAGAGAGAGAGAGAGAGAGAGAGAGAGAGAGAGAGAGAGAGAGAGAGAGAGAGAGAGAGAGAAGAGAGAGAGAGACAGGACGAAGAGAGAGAGAGAGGGAGAAAGAAATAGAGAGAGACAGACAGAAAGAGAGAAGAAAGAGAGAGAAAGAGACAGAAAGAGAGAGAGAGAGAGAGAGAGAGAGAGAGAGCGTACAGGTGTTCGCAATCGACACAGGGGTTCGCTGTAACGAGAAAGGTGTTGCCAAATCCATAATATTCGATATACTTTCAAGATAGCGCAATTGTTATCATTTTGCACTAAAATATCTTCATATTTCTATGTATTCTTATATCCTTGTTCTATTTTTTATTTAATATTTATAATCTTTATACTGTACACTACGCCCTGTCAATAGAGGGATGTTTATTTCAAAAGTACCTTTTAAGAAAAAAAAAAAAATAGAGACACAGAAATATACCCTATGAAAAGAGATATTAATGATGTGATTCCCAAAAAGAAAAGAAAAAGAAAGAGAGAAAACAGAAAGCAAAAAATGGGAGATAACAACGAACAAAAGTGGGAATGTAACTTGAAAATTTAAAAAAGGAAGAAAGAAGTAAAAAGATAATTATAACCAATCCTATTTGCAAATATATCTAATAGACATAAGAGTATAATTCACAACAATAAAGCTTATAATCAACAAACCTGCGGTTCTCACTAACAAACACGAACTCAAACAAACACACAAACATAACATACCAACCACACCATCTCCCCTAACAAAGAAATAAAGAACCCACACGCCACAGCACAAAGAAAACCTACAGATTTTTCGCAATGACACGAGGCAGACGATAACAACACCTGCTACCTGGACGGAGCCACGCGCTGATGCTAAAAATAGCAACGACGCAATTGAATGGCTCGTGCTGTTGTTCGACGCTGAGGAGGCGGCAGTGCGGTTAGTTCGGCGAAGCGCTACGGACGGCGCTCCTGTCGATGAGGCGTGAGTGTTCCAGGTTTCTGTTTCTTGTTGGGAGAGGGGATGTAGGGACGTGAGAGAAGAGTGCGGAAGGAGAAATTAGTAGAAGTAGTGAGCGAGAGCAGTGAGCAGACAGAGCGAGAGAGAGAGAGAGAGAGAGAGAGAGAGAGAGAGAAGAGAGAGAGAGAGAGAGAGAAGAGAGAGAGAGAGAGAGAGAGAGAGAGAGAGAGAGAGAGAGAGAGAGAGAGAGGGAGAGAGAGAGGAGAAGAGAGAGAGAGAGAGGAGAGAGAGAGAGAGGGAGAGCGAGGGGAGTAGAGAGGAGTAGGGAGAGGGAGATGGAGGGAGAGAGGGAGAGAGAGAGGGAGAGAGAGAGGAGAGAGAGAGAGAGAGAGAGAGAGAAGAGAGAGAGAGAGAGAGAGAGAGAGAGAGAGAGGAGAGAGAGAGAGAGAGAGAAGGAGAGAGAGAGAAAGAGAGGGGGAAGAAAGAGAGAGAGGTAGAAAGAGAGGAGAGAGAGTGAACAGAGAGAGATAGAGATAGAGATAGATAGAGAGAGAAAGAGAGAGAGAGAGAGAGAGAGAGAGAGAGAGAGAGAGAGAGAAGAGAGAGAGACAGAGGAGAGAGAGAGGGAGGAGCGTGGGAAGAGAGAAAGAAAGAGATGAGATAAATAGATAAATAGATAGATAAGAGAGAGAGAGAGAGAGAGGAAGAGAGAGAGAGAGAGAGAGAGAGAGAGAGAGAGAGAGAGAGAGAGAGAAGAGAGAGAGAGAGAGGAGAGAGAGAGAGAGAGAGAGGAGAGAGAGAGGAGAGAGAGAGAGAGAAGAGAGAGAGAGAGAGAGAGAGAGAGAGAGAGAGAGAGAGAGAGAGAGAGATAGAGAGAAGAGAGAGAGAGATAGATAGATAGATAGAGATAGAGAGAGAGAGAGAGAGAGAGAGAGAGAAAAAAGAGACAGAGACACACAGAAAATATTTGTAAACGATAATACGTAAAAAAAAAAAAAAAAAAAGATGAATAGATTTCATCACTTTACACGTGGTATAAATGGAACAAAGATTAAATGGGGATATGCTTTATTCATCCGATATATAATTCAACAGCCATTTATTTATACGTGTATAGCTAGTCATGGATAATGCTTTTAAGGGTTAGATGCAATTCATTCTTGTATTTACTTTCGCTTTATGCTCTAAAATGTCACATGCATATCACAGAGAATATATTTTAAGATATCGCAAGCAGACTATTTTCTCTTTTATAAAGTAGATGAGGTTATATTGCAATTCATTTAGTATATTACACACCGTTGAGTCCATGCTATTGCCATGTCAGTTGTCATAAGATTAATGATGATACTGTTGGTAATAACGATAGAATTATAGGTCTACTTTTCGTTCGATTTTATTTATTTATTGTATAATCTGGTCATTGTGTATCTAACTTATTTTCATGTTTATATTTCAAATAAAAGTATCTTTTCTTTATTGTGTGTGTGCGTTGTTGTGTGTCTGTCCTTGTGTGTGCATTTGGTTATAGATATATGAGTGTATTTAGACATGTCAGTCTACATATGTGTGTACTTGTATGTACCTATGTATGTGTGTCTTAATAGGTGCATATGCCTGTGTATATGCGTGTGTATGTTTGTCTACACCTATGTGTGTGTATGTTGTGTGTATGTTTGTTATCTATACGTGTATATGTACAGATGTGTGTGCTTATACGTGTGCCTATATATATATATATGTGTCTATGGCTATGTCTGTGTCCATGTAGGTGGGTGTATGTTGTGTACACATTATGCATAAATCAACTCTAGCATTACCGAGGCTAAGAATAAAGTTTACAAAAATATGCTGGTCTTCACAGTCCCAGAAATAATAAAGAGCTGAAAGGAGGTCACCAGGTTTTAGAGTTGAAACACGAAATACTTTTTTTTTTGCATTTCCGACTGAAGAAATTATAATTTTTCTCCTCTTAACAATGTCAGTAGTGTATCTTTGTTGTTGTATTAACGCGAAATGAATTAATGAACCACTTATTTATATATTGATGATGATGGTAATGATGATTTAATAATGATTTTGATAATCATAGCAATGATAATGAGAATAGTAATGATAATGATAACAATGATATTGATATTGATAATGTTAATGGTGAAAATGAGGATAATATTAATGATGATGATGCTAATGTTAATGATAATGATAGTAATACTAGAAATAATCATATTGATCATGGTAACAACAATAATAATAATAATAATGATAGTAATGATAACAATAATGATAATAAGGATGATGATAATAATAATAAATGGTGATAATGATAAGAAGAATGAAAAATAAAAATTTCCCCATTTTTTTAGCTCGTGGTCATATCAACTCATTAATTCTAAAACACTGATGTACTGACTTTTCCGCTTTTTAAATACGTAGATCTATTTTTTTCTTCTTTTTTGAAATCTTCAACACGCCAATGTATGATTTATATTATTTTCTCATTTTAACAAATAATTGGGTTATTTTCATATGTGATCTATTTTTTTCTCCTTTTTTTAAATCTTTAACACGACACTGTATAAACTTTATTATTTTCTCATTTTAACAATTTTTTTTTTTCATACGTGACTATATGTACACTTCCTCGATTCCAATGCACAGTCATATTATTTTTTTTTCATTTTCTGTATGTGGCTATACTCATTTCCAATTGCATTTATTCTCTCATTTTCTTAACATGTATTCGTATCCTCATATTCAGCACATGACTATCCATTTCTTAATTTTTAATACGTGGTTATGAGTGTCCCTTTCCTCATCTTTAAACACTATATTCGTACCCTTATAGTCAGGCCAAGACTAATTATTTCCTCATTATTGAAACACATGGCAGAATTCGTTTCCTCATAATCAGAGCATGTCTAATAATTTCGTCATTATTCAAACCCATGGCTGTGTTCGTCTCCTCACAATCAACTCATGTCTAATCAATTTCCTCATTATTCAACACATCGCTGTATTCATCTCCTCATAATCAGCACACAATTAATTATTCCTCATTATCCAAACACATGGCTGTATTCGTCTCCTCACAATCAACTCATGACTAATAATTTCCTCATTATTCAAAGACATGGCTATATTCATCTCCTCATAATTCAGGCACACACTAATTATTCCTCATTATCCAATCACAGATGGCTGTATTCGTCTCCCTCATAATCAACTCATGCTAATTATTTCCTCACATTAAATCCTCAAACCATGGCTTGTGTTCGTCTCCTCACAATTCAACGACATGTCTAATCATTTCCTCACTAATTCAACACATGGCTGTATCATCTCCTAATATCAGGCACAACACTAATGTATTCCTCATTATCCCCTGCAAATTCACATTGGCTCGGTATTCGTAGCTCCTCATAATGAACTCCGATCGTCTAATTATTCATTCCTCATTAATTCCAAAGCGCATAGACTATAATCGTCTCACTCATAATCCAGCAACATAACTAAATATCCTCCTCAGGCAACCGCGAACACCCTCATGGCCAATGGCATTCGTGGGCTTGCGCTCTCACAATCAACAGCCCCGCATGTCTATACTCTCTATTCCGATCATTTTCTAAAAACGCCCCTGTAAACATTCCACCCACTTTCACAGCTGAAATGTCAGGCGAGTAATCGTTGAACTTCCCTCATGACGTCACTCACCGATACGGAGAACCTTGCTATCGAGGCATACGCACACAGAGGCTGTTGCTCTCCGTATCACGCTGAAAGACTATCCTTTTAATCTATCTCGGACTGGCAAGTATCTATGCCGTCTCCTATCTCAGGTGGCTACTTACCCGAACCAGGAGAGGAAAGCCCATTGGTGGAGAAGCATGGGAGAGAGCGAAAACATGGGAGGGAGGTAAGTGGGATGCGCTGAGAGGGACTCTACGAGGATGGGACTAGAAGCAGACCGGGACGGTTGAGAAGGGAGAAGAGAGAATGGATATGGAGGGTATAGTGAAGGGGCAGAGGCAGATGAGTGTAGGCATGTTGAGTCGAGAGGTTCCATACATGGGACCGAAGACAATAGCGATTAAATACTGAAGAGATAGAGAAGCGAGCGAAGGAAAAAGAATGAAGAAAGAAAGAGTGACGAGGAGAAGATAAGAGAAGAGAGAATCAGAGAAAGAAGAGAAAGGGAAGTGCTCAGTAAGGGAACACCCAGGGGCTAAGGCGCTGAAATTGGAAGCATGGAATAGAAAACACACATAAAAAAAGAGCGCATGTGAAGCCCATCGCACATAAGAAACCACAAATGAAGTGACACAGCCAACACATATACCAAATAACAAAAGCCAACGAGATGATACAAAAGATAAAATGCTATTACAACACACTACACAAACAATAAAAAGTAAAACCACTAAATTACCAAACAACCCAACAAATATCCAACAGAAGCTCGCACACGCAAACAACGAAGCGTAAACGAAAGTCAACGAACAAACGAAAGAGCAAGAAAAGAATAGAAAACAGTAATATTTTAAGGAAATGACGCGACCAAAGAAAAAGTAAATAATCTGAAGGAGTCAGGAAAAAACGAGACTCAGAAGAACAACAAGGATTTCCGAACGTGCAACCTCGCAAAGACAGCAGTGGAAACATTATATAGAAGTGTCATGTTAATTTATTTTTAGCGCCATCAAGAAGCGAAAAATGCAGTCTACAGGTGTTACTAGAATTTAAGCCAAGAGAATGTCCCATCATGTCGGCCCTCCAACTGAAAACGAAAGACGAAAAGTCAAAAGTCAGATGGTGTTCAGGCCTTTGCTTGCCCTCCTCGGTTCACCTCCGGCTGCGACTACACACCTCTAACATATACTAAGAAATTGCTGGCTAGACATGAGGCTTGTAAATTATATACAGTTAGTCTTTGGGAGCAGACTAACAGCGGTGCGGCGCAAGGATATGACTACATTGTTTCACTGGAAATTATCAACTAGCCACGTGCAGCTTGGTGCAATAAAACTCTTACCGGTTTTGGAAGTTGAGGGGCCATCACTCATCACGTATGCGTTGTCTCATCATTGCTAAAAATCAAGTCAAACATTACCGAGAGTGGTACCCCTAACAGTTTACGCAGGTGCACTTAGTTAGGTTGGATGCAGACCTAAACACCTGGTGCACCTGCTACAGGCCTGAGAAGTACCAAACAGACATAATCAGTTAGTGTTTCCGGCATCAGTTAGGTTGTAGAGCCAGACTGACAAGTTAAATGGCTGCAAATCGCTGTATTGAAATTATTCATTCAGACTACAGCTGGTGGACGATTCAAGTTGAAGATCAGCAGGCCTTTTGCCCTACTGCAGCCGGGTCGCATTTTTGCTCACCGGTGTGGGACACGAAAACTGGGACCAAGCACACTCCTGGTGCCAAGCTTAGATAGATCGCCTAGTTCGCACGCTCTGAGTGCCAGCAGGCTACAGCTGGTGGCAAGCTACTTCCAACTGCACTGAGGGCCGTGAATACAGACCACACACAGGCGTTACATACTGGACGCATTAACATGGTGGGTTAGGCTGGACGCAGTGCAGTCAAATTTGGACGCAGACTTGAACCACTGGTGCATTAAATGCATACAAACTCGATGTAAAATACGACTGACTACAGCTGGTTGCACTTATCCCAGTGAAGTTGGTAGCAGATCACTAGCGCTGGTGCACCACGTCACCGGTTACATTCTCCTGCAAGCTCTAGACTAACCAGACATAAGACCTTTTGCTTGTTTATTGAGGCCCATCCATCGCTTTGAAGCATTAGGGCCTTACACACGCTTAGTTTCCTGTCTCCTATAGTGAAAGATTGTTACTACAGCTGTATACTCATTTTTTTGGAGCACAGAATAGTTAATATTTGTCTTTGTGTATCGATTACCAGCAAAGACTTACAGCTGTGTAGCAGCTCGGTTGAAATAGAACCTACACCCAAAAGTGATAATCTTTTACGACAAAGCTCCCAGATATCATATCCCAAAAATTGGGCAGATTGGTGGTACCATTACAAACTACGAAAATATCACAAGCCTAATATTGGAGTTAGGCAGAGTACTCTGCGCACGTCTTAAACTCGGTTAGAAAGCAAACAGACAATAATCGATCGCATCTCTACCCCTCTACTTTATAATAGAGATCACACAGCTTGGTGCATCGTACTCATTTTTGGAGCAGATTACAGTTGTGCAGGGAATTAGTCTGGTTGGGAGAGTTAGACATTACCACAAGCCTGGGGTGGAACCGATATCGGGACCCGGGAGTCCCAGGATACACTATCGGTAGTCTACATTATAAGACCCCCTGCCGCATCCCTACAATAATTTAAGGAAGCATACTCCGGTGCATTGGACGTTTCACTGAAAAACTGACACACTAACAAATATTAATAAATGCTACAATAAACTATGATTCGGAACACAAAGAACTGTAGCCCAAAGACTGTGCATCAATCCTAAGGAGACATAGCTGTCGTCGCCTCACACTGTCAAAAAACAATGGGAGAACAAGTACGTGCTAGGCCTGGGAAATAAAACAACATCCTAACAGAGCACTGATGCCATATATACCCTAAAACGAGAGGACCGCTAGATAACACATATAATAAACCACTGAGGTTAGCCATTCACTAAAACTGGAGCCAGGAGATTGTCCACCCAGGTTGTTCTGCAATAAGGGACGGCCAAGCGACCACACGCCGAGATTCCACTATCAGATACATGGCGAAATATTAACAGCACAGTTATCCTTATAAAAAATAGAAACTAACTGGAATCACCACATTACCACAGAACGGTGCCTTCATCTCCCTAAGCTTGGTGCGTAATGCTTATTAAACAAATTTATCTGAAGTGCGCGGCGCAAGTACTAGAAAGGTCTCTGTACCAAGGCTACCCATCAAAGTAACCCCTGGCTCACCTAAATACGTTATTTTACGCCTTTAGGAGACACTGCAGCTTTACACAATCAAACAAAGTCGAAGATCACTAACACATCATCTGACAATTATAGAAAATAGTCGAAGGTAAATATTATTATGGTTATATCTTCTGTTCAGAACCTACTTATTGAAAGAAGGATTAGAAAAATTGTATTGGAATCGGCCATCTCGTATTTGTATGTACATTATTCGGTCCCCTCCAACCGTTGGAAAACTACGGAATATAACCAGGATACCACTTTAGTACTGCAATCTCCAGATCCTAGTGACAAGAATGAATATATTACACACACAACACACACCATACAAACATACATACAGTGTATACCTAAATATATGCTATGTACATCACACTCACACACATATATAAAAACATACATACATCGCTCCATACATAGATATATAGATCTATCTAGTAATAATTATACTACAATATACAGATAGCACAACAAATCACAGCCATCACAGGCTCCTGATGCGCTTCAGTTACTGTGGCCACACTATTGTACACCAGGTCGTTCCAACTTACTTTTCTTCTCACCCCTAAGTAAGCCACACGCATGCACGCACATTCAGAATATCTCACACAATAGCAATGCACTGCTGAAGGAGTCCAATCATTCACACACACCAAACCACACACACTCACAACACCGCCCGTTAATTTTTACATTTCCAGACAGCAGAATATGGTTCAATGACACACACACACACACAATTGTGAACACACAGTGCCAAGATTCCTGTGCCCCATATTGATCACACATCACACAGATAGCACACACCTAACACACACACACAACACACACACAGAGCAGTCCATCCTTCGTTGAGCCAGGAGCCATCGCTTAGCGATCTCCACACCACTACACACACACACAAAAACAACACAACTAGACTCAAGCACACACACAGATACCTGCAACTCTATGAGGCAGCAACTAGACCAACCATCAATATCTATATAAGATAGTGGTGGACATATATATATATGATTATAGTCTTAGCCGTCTATACTATACTACGCTATATACCTTCCTACCTCACACACCATATATTATATCTGTATGTGAATTGCGTACATCCTGCGTGCTATACCATCATATACTCTAAGCCCTTTTTGTGACTTTGTGTCGTACATTACATCTACAGCCTCAAACCATAATTTAGAATGGAGACTCTCAGTTCTTATCCAGTCGAATTGGAACTCAACACATGCCGTTGCAAATCTGATAATTTCACGGTCCTACATCGCAGTTGTTTTTTCCCTCTATAATTCATGTAAGAATAGAACACATTCATCGACCCCTGTTTCTCCATACTATAATCCAGTCTCCAACTTGCTTTCTTTAGCCGGAATTCCAGAAAGCAAAGGGTAAAGTTTGAAATCGAGCGAATGCTAGATGAATATATTATATATAGTATATTTTATCTAAGCTACGCCATGACCCCTTATATAATACTCACCTAACACTATATATTACTATCCACCCTATATAGTATAATGTATATAGGTCTATATATACGCTAGCCATCACATTCGG
This sequence comes from Penaeus vannamei, assembly GCF_003789085.1. Classification (NCBI taxonomy): domain Eukaryota; kingdom Metazoa; phylum Arthropoda; class Malacostraca; order Decapoda; family Penaeidae; genus Penaeus; species Penaeus vannamei. Next base: position 248,563 of record NW_020872101.1, on the reverse strand, counting down.
TATACAAACCACATCTGACTAGACATTCTCAAAAACACACATTTTCCNGTATGTATATACTATATATACTCGAATATATATATATGTATATCTGTATACATACATATATACACACCCACATATACATGCATATGTATATATATGCATCTATCTATTCATCTACCTACCTACCTACCTACCTACCTACCTACCTACCTATCTATCTATCTATCTATCTATCTATCTATATATATATATATATGGACCAGATTTTATCCATTTAGAATGAACATCTATGACGGAAAACGGGGAAAGAAAGGAAAGGGGAAATTCAGAGAAAAGGGGAGAGAGGGGGGGTGAGACGAATGAGAGGAAAGGAAAATGTTGACAAGAAAGAATGACATTTTCAGAATCGAGAGATTGAGCTTGACCAAGATAATTACAGGATGCTGTACGCGAAGAAGAAGAAGAGGTAGATGAAGAAGAAGTAGCAAGAGAATAATGTTGATAATAATGATAACAATAGCAATAGTAATGATAACAATAATAATAATAATGATAAAAATAATTATCGTAATGATAACAATATAATAATAATAATAATAATGACATGATAACAATAATAATGATAATGATAACAATAATAATGATAATGATACAATAATAATGATATGATAAAATAATAATAATAAAGATAATAAAAGGAAGAAGAAGAGAAAAGGAGAAAACTATTGCAAAAAAGGAAAAAGAAGAAGAAGAAAAATAAAGAAAAAGAAGAAAAAAAGAAAGAAGAAGAAGAAGAAGAAGAAGAAGAAGAAGAAGAGAGAGAGAGAGAGAGAGAGAGAGAGAGAGAGAGAGAGAGAGAGAGGAGAGAGAGAGAGAGAGAGAAAGAAAGAGAGAGAGAGAGAAAGAAATCCAGCGAAAAGACAGCACCAAATCTACCTCACGTTAAAGCTGGCCACTCGACGCACGACAAACACAGCATAACTCTACGGTCAAACAACCCACATTTCACTGCGTTAGTTAGTGGGACAATTTTTTTTTTTTTTTTTGAGTGGGAGGAGGATGTGAGGGGGGGGGGGAGGGGTGTGTGTGTGGGGGGGGGGGTTGTGGGAGTTGGAAGTTCATACATTCCAACACGTTTCAAATTCCGTTCCATATTCAAAACTCTGATTGTCAATTTAAAAGTTAGCGATCTCAAACACGAACCTGTACTGGCGGTCGTCGCTGCATTTTGATGAATTTCCGCAGTCTGACGAAAATGGTAACTATGATAATAATGATAATGGTAGGAAATACAATAGCAATAATAATAAAAAACGATAATGATAATGATAATAATAATGATAATGATAATGATAATTATGACGAAGATAATAATGATAATGATAACGATAAAAGTACTGTAATAAGTATAATAACAACGATGATGATAATGATACTGGTAATAATGATAATAGTTTTGATAATATCATAATAACAATAGTTTTGATAATAACATAATGATAATAAGAAAACAAGAATCACGATAATAGTAACGATAATAATCATCACAACGATACCAATAATACCAAATACCATAAATACAATACCAGTGATAAAAACAACAATAACAACAACAACAGTAACAATTGTAGCATTAGTAGCAGCTAAGCCCCGCCCCTCCTCATACCATAACACCACAAAGCCTGATTCATAAGGGAAAGGTATGAATGAAAATGGATACTTTCGCAATACCAGAGAAGTATTTGCCCGGTTTAGAATATGCCTTCGTCAATAATGATAATAATATAATAAAGAGGGTAAGTGTGATAATAATGGAGAGGGTAAGAGTGATAATAATGATAATAATCAAAAATGATAATAATATAATAAAGAGGGTAAGAGTGATAATAATGATAATAATCAATAATGATGATAATATAATAAGGGGGTAAGAGTGATAATAATGATAATAATAACATCAATGATGATAATAATATAATATAATAAGGGGATAAAAGTGATAATAATGATAATAATAATGATAATCAATAATGATAATATATAATATAATAGAGGAAGTAAGTGTGATAATAATGATAATAATAATGATAATCAATAATGATATAAATCAATATAATAAAGTGGGTAAGTGTGATAATAATGATAATAATAATAATAATCAATAATGATAATAATATGATATAATAAAGGGGGTAAGAGTGATAATAATGATAATAATGATAATAATCAATAATGATAATAATATAATATAATAAAGGGGGTAAGAGTGATAATAATGATAATAATATAATCGATGATAATAGGAGGTAAGAGTGATAATAATGATAATGATAGTAACAATGAATAATATAATATAATAAAGGGGTTAAAAGTGATAATAATGATAATAATAATGATAATCAAAATGATAACAATATAATATGATAAAGGGGGTAAGAGTGATAATAATGATAATAATAATGATAATCAATAATGATAATAATATAATATAATAAAGGGGGTAAGAGTGATAATAATGATAATAATAATAATAATCAATAATGATAATCATATATGATAAAGGGGGAAAGAATGAAGGGAAAGGGAAGGGGGTGATAAGAAAGGGGTGGGTGAGAGGTAGGGGGGGGTAGGGGTAAGGAAAACGGGAAATTCGAAACCGGCCGAAAAAAAAAAAAAAAAAAATCTCCTGTATTGTGAAGATATTCGTTCTCATTCATACCTTTCCACCATTTGTCAACATGAATACGGTTCATTGATTTATAAGCAGACAGATTTAAAAAAATCCGATGAACATATAATACCGTACATCAATTAATAGCAGTCGCTCAATTCCAGAGGCGAATTAATTATGTACAGTGGCAGTAATAAGTGAATGAAAAAAAGGTAAAGCCAATTACATTAATTATTATATTACTCCCAAAGTTATATTAATTGCAGATAATGGCTATGCTTGCTATATTACCCGGAAAGTCGAATTTATAGCAACTAATGATATTGATGATGAAAAGGTGGTAATGATATCAATGAATGTAATTGTTAAATTAACCCTTAAATAATGTCACAGGTGATACAGGTGTGATAAGAACAAAGAACAATAATAATATTCAGAGAGAAGAACAAGAACAACAATAATAATAATTGTAGCAGTAATAATAACAATAACACTAATAATAGTGCTATAGTTATTATCAACATAACCATACCAGAATTATGGTGATAATGATAATTGTTATATCAACCGTAGAGTAATGACACGTGTGGTAAGAGCATCATCATCATTATCATTACCACATCATTACCATTACATCATCATAACCTTCATCATTATTAGTGTCATTAACCTCATTAACAAGATCATCATCATAATTGCATAATCATAC
>NW_020872101.1:230198-232698 GCF_003789085.1 Penaeus vannamei | reverse complement strand
AACAAAAGTAAATCAAGAAAATACAAGTAAATCAAGAAAAAAAGAAAAGAAAGAAAATACAAATGAAAAATAAAAATAAATAAAGAAAATACAAATGGAAAATAAAAATAAATAAAGAAAATACAAATGGATAAAAAAGAATTAAGACAAATAAGCAAAAATACAAATAAATAAAAAAATACAATCAGATACAAAATAACTATTGCAGAACAAACAAAGACAACAAAATCCACAAAAAACACGCCCCTTTTCCCTAAATCTTCTTGAGGGAAATGTTCGTTAATATGCAAGACTCGAAACACGGATTTTACGGATAAGAAACAGCGCGACAGTCGTTCTTTCCTTCTTTTTTCTTTTTCTTATCTTTTATTCAAGTTTTATTATTATCTTTTTAGACGTTTTTAGATTTCTTTTTTTTCTTTTTTTTTCTTTAATCTTTTATTTAAGTTTTATTACTTTTTTTAGACGTTTTTAGATTTATTTCTTATTCGTTTAAGATTTTGTTGTTGTTTGTTGTTGTTGTTTTTTGAGGATGGGTGGATGGGTTGTTGTTTTGTTGTTGTTGTTATTATTCTTGTCGTTTTTATCACCATCATCATTATCTATGTTGCTATCATTAATGTCATCATCATTATCTTTAGTATCGTTATTGTTTTTAGTATTAATGATAATGATATTATTATTATTACTATTGTTATTATCATTGCTATTATTGTTATTATCATTAGTATTACTATCATTATCAATATTATTATTATTATTATTATTATTATCCCATTATCATTATTATCAACATTATCATTATCGTTATTATTATTGTCATTACTATCATAATTATTATTATTATCATTATCATCATCATCATTACTATTGTTACTCTTATTATCATTAGTACTTATTACTTATTACTTTCATCATTATTATCATTATCATTTTTTTATCATCATCATCAACATCATCATCATCGTTATTATTATGATGATGAAGATGATGATATTAATTGTAATAATAATATCAGTGATTCTCTTTCCACTCCTTTCGTTTCATTATCTTTCCCTTTCTCTTCCTATTATTCTATTTTCCTTCCCCTTCCTTTTTCTTTCCTTTTTCTCCCTTTCACTTTTCCTTCTCCTTTATTTCACTTCCCTCTTCTTCTCTTTCCTGTCTTTTCACTCCTCTCTCCTTTCGTTTTTGTTTCTCTTCTCTTTTTATTCATATTTCCTTTTCCTTTCTTTCTATATACTTCTTTCTTTTCCCATTTTCCTTTTGTTTCCCTTCTTCCCCTATCTTTATCCTTTTTTTTCATTTTCCTTCCTCTGCCTTTCGTTCCCGCTATTTCTTCCCTTCCCTTCTCCTTCTTCCCTTTCCCTCTCCTCTTTTTTCCTCTTCCCTTCTTCTGTCGTTCATTCCCTTTCCTTCCCTTTCCCTTGTCTTTTGTTCCTCTTCCCTCCCCCTTCCCTATCCTTTCCCTTCTCTTCTTCTCCTTCTACCTCCTTCCTTCTTCCCCTCCCTTCCCCTCTCTTGCCCTTCCCTTCCCTCCACTTTTAACTCCTTCCTTTTTTCCCTTCTTCCCCATCCCTATCCCTTCATCTTCCTCCCCTTCCTTCCCTATCTCTTCCCCTCTTCTTCTCCTTCTCTTCCCTCCCCTTCTTCCCCTTCTACCTCCCCCTTTCCCTTCCCCTTCCCTTTCCCTTCCTTTCCTCTTTCTCTCCTTCTTCCCCTTCCCTCCCTCCCCTCTTCTTCCCTTCTACCTCTACCTCCTCCCTTCTTCCTCTTTCCATCCCCTTCCCTTTCGTCCCCGAGGAGACCAAAGCCTCAGGACATGTAAAAAAAAAAAAAAAGATTTTCACGTTTAATTTAGCTCAACGTCTGACCGCACTCGTCCTCCTTGCGGGATATCGGATAGCGTGAAGCGGGGCGGGTGGATAGCGTGGCGGGTGGATAGGTGGCGGGTGATAGGTGGGCGATGTGCGATGGATAGGTGTGTGGGGGGTGGGTAGGGTGGGATAGATGGCGTGGATAGTGGTGGAGGAATAGTGGCCGTGGATGGCCGTGTGAGTGGGTGGTGATAGTGGCCGGTGAAATAGGTGGAAGGGCGAGTGGAAAGGGCGGTGGATAGCGTGGGCGGTGATAGGTGGGCGGTGATAGTGGACGTGATAGTGCGCGTGATTAGTGCCGGGATAGGTGGTTGGTGGAGGTGATAGTTGGACGGGTGGATAGGTGAGTGGTGTGGGTGGATAGAGTGGATGGTGGTGGGTGATAGGTGCGGTGGATAGGTGGAATAGGGCGAAGGCGAGTGGATAGGGCGGTGCGATAGGTGGGCGGTGGATAGGTGGCGGGGATAGTGGCGGTGGATAGTGGCGCGTGATAGGTGTTGGGTGAGGGTGGATAGGACGGGGTGATAGGTGAGTGTGGTATAGGTGGATGGGTGGGTGTGGTAGTGGGCGGTGGATAGGGTATAGGGGGCGAGTGGATAGGGCGGGTGGATAGGTGGCGGGTG
>NW_020872101.1:197780-210280 GCF_003789085.1 Penaeus vannamei | reverse complement strand
CCCGCTTCCCATATTTCCAATCTAAGCAATTTAATTAAACAGAATATTAACGAGTCTGTACCCCCCTCCCCCTTCCCCCCTTCCCTCCTCAATAGGCAGATGCCACATCGTCTCTCATGTATCGTATTAAAAAAAAAAAAAAATAAAAAATAAAAATAGATAAAGACAAGAATATAGACTTTAAAAATGGGGGGGGGGGGAGGGGTACGGGAGGCGGGGAACGGGGGGTTACAGTAAACAAACCCTTTTAAAAAACACAACAAGGTAATTTGCATAAGAATTCCCAAAGGGATGTTGTCTTCATCTCTTTGTTTTGTGTCGGTCGACTGGTCTGTGAATATTTAACGTGGATGAGAGAGGCTGATAATTTTTCATTCGTTTCTTTTGCCTTCTGATGGCATATGCAATTTAGAGGTTTCGTTTTTCTTTCGCGTAATCATATTCCGTTCTCATTCTCTCGCGCGGAATTCTCTCTGTTTGTCTTTCTCTCTCTCTTTCTTATCCTGTGTGTTAGTTTCTTTCTCTTTCTCTCTCTTTCTTACCTTGTTTGTCTGGTTCTCTTTCTCTCTTTTTTTCACCCTGGCTGTCTGTCTATTTCCTTGTCTGGTCTTTTTCTTCCTCTATCTTTCTCTCCCCTCTCATCATGTCTGTCTTTTTATTTATCTATCTATCTGTCTTTCTGTCCGTCTATCTGTTTTTCTCTCATTCATATCCTCTTCCCCGCTCTCTCTTTTCTCTCTTTGCACACATCCCCTTCATCATCTTCATCCATAAATCATGCTTTTTTCCCCATCTTATCTTCTTATTTCCAGATCAGCTGTTTACGACATCTCGCACTGTCTCGCCAGTTCTCGTTTTTTCACACAACCTCGACTCTCCTTCCAGATGAAAATCCCATTCTTTTTACTTTTACACCGAAATCGTAACTCCGCGAACGTCTTCCTGTGCAGAAACTCATGTACCCCTTTTTTGTGTTTTATTTTGTTTTACGCGTTTATGTTAAGATGTTAAGATGGAACAATAAAGTCAAGAAAATGAGCATCCTGTCTGGGCGGCAGGAAACGGCACAAGTGCTCTCTGCGCGGGAAAGATTCATTCTGAGGCTCATGCTCTTGCACTCTGCATAAAAGTTTTAATCGTTTATAGTGTGGGTGTTGTGATATTCTCATTATCATTATTATCATAATGATTATTACTGATATTATACTATTATTACAGTTATTATATCATTACTTTTATTATTATTGATTTATATCATTATATTATTATTATTATTATTTTTTATTATTATTACTATATTATTATTATTATTATTATTATTATTATTATTATTATTATTATTATTATCATCATCATTATTATCATCATTATATTAATATCATTATTATCAATATTGTTGTTGTTGTTGCTATTATTACTTTGTTATTAATATAATTTTTGTCATTATCATCACCATTATCATTATCATTATTGCTGTTATTATTATTGTTGCTATTATTGTAATCACTGTTATCAATATTATCATTTTTATTTTGGGTCATCATTATTACCTTCATTACTATTATCATTATATTTTATTATTATCATTATCATTATTATTATCATCATTACTATTGTTATTATCATTATTATTATCATTATTGTTATCATTATTATCATCATCATAATTATTGTTGTCACTGTTCTTATTATCATTATTATTGTTATCATTTTCATCAATTTTATCATCTTCATTACCATTATCATTATCATTTTTGTTACTATTATCATTATTTGTATTATTGATATTATCATTATGATCATTATTAGTATCATAATCATTATTTCGTTATTATCATTATCATCGTTTCGTTATTATCATTATCATCATCATTATTGTTATTATTATCATATTATATTATCATTATTCATTATTATTATTAGCTGTAGTAGTATCACTAGTAATATCATAAATATCAATATTATTGTCATTATTATCATTATTACTTCTATCACCATTATTATCATTATCACCGTCATTATCATCATAACCGTGACTATTACTTTCATTATCATTATTTTCATTACCATTATCATTGATAATATCATAAACAAATATTATTATTACTATCAACATGAGTTTAATCTCTATTATTCAGTTAATCAATACTGTTATTACTGCTACTACTATTATTATATCCATGATCATTATCATTATTGTTATCATTATATCACTATCACTATTATCGTCATCATTATTGCTTATGTTATTAGCATTACTATCGTCAGAGGGAGAAAGAGAGAGAGAGAGAGAGAGAGAGAGAGAGAGAGAAGAGAGAGAGAGAGAGAGAGAGAGAGAGGAGAGAGAGAGAGAGAAAGAAAGAAAGAAAGAAGAAAGAAAGAGAGAGAGAGAGAGAGAGGAGAGGAGAGAGAGAGAGAAGAGAGAGAGAGAGAGAGAGACGAGAGAGAGAAGAGAGAGAGAGAGAGAGAGAGAGAGAGAGAGAGAGAGAGAGAGAGAGAGAGAGAGAGAGAGAGAGAGAGAGGATTCTGTTTCTTGCGCATCCATTTCTTCTTTTGTTCTAAAAATGGCGCGAAAAAAAGAACTTGGGTTAAGTGAATAGGGATTGTTTTTTTCTTTTATTTTTAAGGAAAGGTGATTTAAGATATGGATTATACGCAGAACTGAGTTGATTTTTTAAAAGTTCTTGCTCTCTTTCCGGGAAAAAAGGAAATAGGAAAAAAATATCAGCTGACAGGAAGGTCGCGAGATCATCCTGACCTAACATAACCTCTTTTGTTAAGCTTTAGTGTTATTATTTTTCCCTCTTCTTTACTATCGAGTGGTTGTTAATTTCCTCTTCCTTTACACACGTACATGACCTTTACACACACACACACACAGATACGCACACACACACACACACAAATACGCGCACACACACACACACACACAGATACGCGCGCGCACACACCACACACACACACACACACACACATACACACAAGACGCCACGTATTTTTTTATGTAAGAATATCCACAAGGTTTTAGTTACTAATTGATCCTGACATCACTGATATCTTATCTCTTGAGAATTCGGTCACAGTAAGCCTTACGAACTATATGCATAAGGTAGATAATAGAACACACCTATCTCGAACTTAAAAAAAATGCGAATGATAACTTAATGACAATTTTCTCCTTATTAAAAATAAAGCGAAAATAAAGTCACTTTCCCCTTAATTCGTCAAACTTTTAAAAAATGCGAATGATAGATTAAAAAAAAAAAAAAAAAATGCGAATGATAACTTAATGACAATTTTCTCCTTATTAAAAATAAAGCGAAAATAAAGTCACTTTCCCCTTAATTCATCATTGCTTAGAGCTGCTGGCTTGGCTTGCTTTGGCTTGGCGGTGAGTTGACTTTAGCAACAGAGACTCTCTTTCATAACCACTTGCCGTGATCGTGCTATTTAAGTGGTATTTGCACGTGCACGCATGCTTGAAACAGGACTAAGGAATAGAGGAAAGACACGCACACGCACGCACACATACGCACACACACACACACACACGCACACACGCTCACACACATACACACTAGCAGGCATATGTATTTTTTATTATTTTTTTTATCGAGTCATGAAAAATGTCCTGATTTTAATGTTTGAGGTTTGACAGCCATATTATAGTTTGACATGTAGTAATAATGATAATGCTAGTAATGATTATAATGATGATAGCAATGATGAAAATACTAATAATGATAATGGTGGCAACAATAATAATCATCTTCATCATCATCATCATCACCATCATCATTATGATAAGGATAATGGTAGCAATGATAATGACAATAGATTTATAATAATGATAATGATAATAATGATATCAATAATATTGGCAATAATAATGTGATAATATCTAAAATGTGAATGACAATATCAATCACTGCGTGGGTGATCATAATGACAATGATAGTTATAATGGCTGAAAGGATCATTGTAATGATAACACTAAGAACGATACAACTGTTATTACCACGCCAAACAATAAGAACAATAGTAATAAAAATTGTAATAGTAACGATAGTACTTTTAGTGATGCTGTTAATGGAAATATTAACACCATTGTTATGCTATGATATTCTGTTACTGATCTTACTTATGCTGCAAAGAGCAAGGATTCTCTTTTAATAGTGATAAAGACAAAAGCAGAACTATAATTACATAAAACGAAATAGAAAAAGAAAACATTTCAGAATAATTATCTTCCACCATGACTTACGCAACACGGATAATAATGTAAACACGAACTTTTTTTTCTCTACACATATTCCAAGACTTTCTCTATCACAGAACGAATGTTGCAAATTGGTACATGTCCACGCGAGGCAATTGTTTGCAAACCATTAACCCATCTATTTATTCCACAGAGACCACTGAACATTTTCACTGTCCAAGTTGGAGTAATTCATTTGAGTATTTAAATTACATGAACTAATATACCTTCAGGATTTTTTTTTTCTTTACAATGCTATCCGGATTGCCAACGCTCTCAAACAAGCAAACAAACAATCAAAGAGTCATCATTAGATCGCACAACACCGATACACATCACGGCATAAAACTGATACATTCTACACAAAGAAAACTCATACATGCAGATTATCTAGAGCAACGATCAACACGGGTTATCATGTTGCAAGGGGGAGAGATATCCCTCGCAAACTGTTCCATTGCAGAATATCATATTAACTGTATTTCAAGTAATGCTTTGATGGTCTGTATTGTTTCGCCGTATCAATAACAGAGATAATAAAAATAATACTAGAGATATTAGAAATGGCTACATTGCAATGGATGATAGAAATGGAAAGGAACATAATAGGAGTAAAAGAGATGATAGAAATAAGAGAGAATGATGGAATTAATAGAGATGGGAATAGAAAAAAAAACACACTGCAATAGGTGATAGAAAAAGAAATGACAAAAATAGAATAATGGAAATGATAGAGATCTTAGAAATAAAATCAAACCACATTGTAATAGAGATAATAGAAATAACCACATTGCGACACGTTTCAACATGTATCAGTTAATCTTTCTCTTCTCTTTTGTGCTATAATTCTCTTTCTCTATACTGTCTCTATATCTACCTTGTGCGTGTGTTTGTATGTGCGCGTGTGTGTGCGTGCGTGTGTGTATGTGTGTGTGTGTGTGTGTGTGTGTGTGTGTGTGTGTGTGTGTGTGTGTGTGTGTGTGTGTGTGTGTGTGTGTGTGTTTTCGTGTACGTGAACGTGTTTGTGTGTGTGCGTGTATGTTTGTGTGTGTGTGTGTGCGTGTGTGTGTGTATGTGTGTGTGTGTGTGTGTGCGTGCATGCGTGTGTGTATGTATGAATCTACATATACATGAATGTGTGTCTGTTTACATTATTCTCCCGGTTTATTCACCTTAGCCGTGAATACCTCATGGCATTAACATCAAAAGCTTCATGGGAAAAAAAGGTAATTTATTTTTCATACGAAGACGAAAAGCTTGTTTGTAAAAGTTCTCAGACTCCGACGCGCGAACTCGTCAAATAATTTTCGCATATTAATATTCGCAAATAAAGATTGAAAAAAAAAAAGATCATGGACACGTGGAAGTCTTTGAGAAGTCTTAAGAGGAGGAGGATATTTTTATTTTGGAATTTCAATGTATGATTTTTATTAAAGGGAGAGGATGGGATAGAATGCTTATGGGTTTGAAGAATCGCCGTCACAATTTTTATTGTATTTTATCACCTCACAATATTTATTCTATTTTATCACCTCACAATTTTTATTGTATTTTATTTATTTGTTTATTTTATTATCTATTCATCCTTTTTTTTAAACTTTATTTTGGTATATTTATTCTATTAATTTCATCTCATTTTATTTCAATTATTTTACTTTATTTTGGTTTTCTTTTATTTTTTATTTCATTTATCTATTTTATTTAATTCTATTTTACTTTGTTTTGGTTTCCTTTTCTTATATTCAATTTAATTTCCTCTATTTTATTTGGGCTTTCTCATGTAATATAATTCAGTTTGATTTTAATTGAGTCCGATTTTAATCCGAATCTTAATTTTATTTCAATTTATCGCTTTTTCACTTTATTTCAGTCTATCTATAATTTAATGTTATCATTGTGTTCTATTCTTTTTTTTACTATTTCACCATTTTACTTTATTATTATCTGTTATCATTTATATATTCTATATGTTCTTTCTATTCTTCTTTTTTTTTTTCATTTTACTATTTCACCATTTTACTTATCAAAATCTTTTATCTGTTATCATTTATATATTCTTTCTATTTTTTTTTCTTTTTACTATTTCACCATTTTGCTTATTATTACCATTTATCATTTATACTTTAGTGTTCCTTATTCCTAAGACATCTGCTGAAAACATTCTTATTGATCTTAACACTTTTTCTGTTGATTTTTATTTATTTCTTTAAGTCTCCCCTGGAATGAATCAGCAGAAGAAAACGAACGAAACAGGAAGATAAATAAAGAAAAAACGAACAGGGAAGATAAAGAAAAAAAAAGAAGAAAAGAAAAGCGAACGGACAAGAAGAGAAAGAAAAAAGAAAACGTTTAAGAGAGAAAAAAGAAAAAAAAAGAAAAAGAAAAGTAAAACGAATGGACAGAGAGGAAAAGAAGCAGAAAAAAGAAAAACAAACGAACAAGGAATATGAAAAAAAAGAAACGACGACAGGAATGAATTAAAAAGAAGAAGAAAACGGAACAGGGAAGATAAAGAAAAGAAAACGGAACTGAGAAAGAAAACTGATAGAAAAGAAAAGGCGAACGGACAAGGAAGAGAAAAAAAAAGAAACGTTTAAGAGAGAAAAGGAAAAAAAAAGAAAAAGAAAAGTAAACGAATGGACAAAAGAGAAAAAGAATAGAATAAAAGAAAAACAAACGAACAAGGAATATGAAAAAAAGAAAACGAACGCCTAGAAAGATGAAGAAAAAAGAAAACGAGCATACAAAGAAGAGGAAGATCAAAAAAAAAAAGAATGACAAGAATATAAAGAAAAAGGAAACCGAAAAAAAAGAAAGAACAAGAAAAAAAAAAAAAACGAAAAAAAAAAAAAAAAAAGAAGAAAACGAAAAAACGAACTAAAAAAAGAAAAAACGAACGAACAAACAAAAAAACGAACAAAAAGCAAAAAAAATAAAAAATAAAAACCAACGCACAAGAAAGAAAGAAGAAAAGAAAAGAAAACGAAGAAAAATGAAACGCCAACAGTGCCACGCGGACACACCTGTTTACCTTGAACTGGACGAAGTGTTTAGCCAAAATCGTTAATTCGTAAAAGCTCAAGGTAAATAAGCACTAAATTCTAAGGTGTTTAAGGACGATTTTTGAATAAATGTGTAATTTTTGGCTTCGGTCTTGATTAAAGTGATAATTTGTACATAATGATTAAGATGATAATTTGTACATAATGATATGATGATATTGATAATGGTAATGATGATGATAATAGGGTGATGAATGTATATGAAAATAATGATAATAATAATAATGTTAATGGTAATAATAATGAAATAATTGGTAATGATAATGATAATAAATGATTATAGTAATAATAATGATTAAGATGATGATGATATTGGTAATGGTAATGGTAATGATGATAATAATGATAATCGAATGTAATGATGATAATAATGAAAGTGATGATAAATTAATAATGCAATAATAAGAATAAAGATGATAATGATAATAATAATGATAATAATGAATAATAAGATGATAATAATGAAACAATTATAATAATAATAATAATAATAATGATAATAATAGTAATGATAATAATGATGAAAATAATAATAATGATAATAATGAATATAATAGTAATGAATTAATAATTGAATAATAATAAAAATAGTAATAATAATAACAATGAAATAATATAATAATGATAATAATGATTATAATAATAACGGTAATGGTAATGATAAAGGTAATGATAACAATGATAGTAATAATGATAACAATAATAATAGTGATAATGATAATAATGATAATGATGATAATGATAATAACAATAATAACAATAGTAATAATAATGATAACACCAATAGCAACATCAATAATAATAATGAAAACAAAAAATGATAACAATTTCTTCAAATAAACCTACAGCGATTCATTCCACATAAACCTATATATAAATCGTTATTAACTACACATACCATTGGTTACACTCACGTTGCACCAGGATATCATATGCGGCCATTAATTGTAATTATGACAGATTATTAAACATTATACACTTGTCATCTGCTGCTGCTTGGCTTGAAGTGATTTGTTAATAACTCTATTATTGTAGGCTTTTAAGATATAACATAAAGTCACTTTAAAAAGGTCGGGTTCCTTGATTTAGAATGACTGACCAAAAATGAGTATATATAAGTTTTATATGTGGAGTATATGATTTACATACGGAGGTGCTGCAGCTGTATGTACATAGCGATGAATCTTTAACTTGCAGGGAAAAATCTATTTGCATATGAATGATTCTCTCTCTCTCTCTCTCTCTCTTTCCTTCTGTATTTTCACACATAGATGCATCTCTCTCTCTCTCTCTCTCTCTCTCTCTCTCTCTCTCTCTCTCTCTCTCTCTCTCTCTCTCTCTCTCCTCTCTCTCTCTCTCTCCTCTCTCTCTCTCTCATTCTCTCTCTCTCTCTCTCTCTCTCTCTCTCTCTCTCTCTGTATTTCCAACACATAGATTCATCTCATCTCTCTCTCACTCTCTTTCCTTCTGTATTTTCACAAATAGATGCATTTTCTCTTTTTCGTCTCTCTCCCTAACAGCTCTATCTTTCATCTCTGAACAAAATCTTTGACACAGTTCTCAGGACTTACTTACTATTGCAGGAACAAATATCTTCACAGAAGTCCTTTCAAATAGGACGAGATATCGCCCTTGGAGACGAGGAAGAAAAAATTCACCGTGGAAAACAACAAATAGCAAGAACAGTAAAATCAAGAAAAAAGAAACAAAAAACAAAAAACCAAGAACATCAATACATCAAGAAAAGAAACAACAATACACAGAAGCGCAACGATACAAAATCGCGCCGTTGGAGCGTAGGAGAGAGAAGAGAGAGGGGAGAGGAGAGGGAGAGAGGAAGAAGAGGAGAGAGGGAGAGAGAGAGAGAGGAGAGAGAGAGAGGAAGAGAGAGAGAGAGAGGGGATGAGAGGAGAGAGAGAGAAGAGAGGAGAGAGAGGAGGTAGAGAGAGAGAGAGAGAGAGAGAGAGGAGAGAGAGAGAGAGAAAGAAGTAGAGAGAAGAGAGAGGATGACGAGAGGAAGAGGACAGAGGAGAGAGAGAGAGGAGAGGGGGGGGGAGAGAGAGAGAGGGGTGAGAGAGGAGGTGGAGAGAGAGAGGAGCGAGAGCAGAGAGAAGGAGAGGGAGAGAGAGAGTGAGAGGGGCAGAGGAGAGAGGTAGAAAGAGAGAGGACGGAGGGGGGGGAGGAGGGAGGGGGGGAGGGGTGGTGGGGGGAAGAGGAGAAAGAGGAGGGAGGGGGGAGGAGGAGAGGGACGGGGAGGGAGAGGGAGCGGGGGGAGGGGAGGGGGCGAGGAGGGTGGGGGGGAGGGGGGAGGGGGGGGGGGGGGGGAGAGGGGACGGGGGAGGGGGGGAGGGGTGGGGGGGGAGGGGAGCGGGCGGGGGGGGAGGGGGCGGGGGGGGGGGGGGGGGGGGGGGAGGGGGGGGGGAGAGGGGGAAGGGGAGGGAGGGGAGGGCGGGGTGGGGGGGGGAGGAGGGATGGGGGTAGGTGAGCGCGGGAGGGTGGGGAGGGGGAGGGGTGGGAGGCGGGGGAGGGGGTTGGAAGGTGGGTGGTGGAGGATGGGGTGGGGGAGGAGGGGGGTGAGTTGATGGGGGGATGGGGAGGAGGATGGAGGGGAGGCGGGTGGGGGGGAGGGGGAGGGGGGAGGGGGAGGGGGGGGTGCGGGAGTGAGGGGGGGTGGGGGTGGGGGGGGGGGGGGGGGGGGGGGGGGGGGTGGGTGGGGGGAGGGGGGGTGGGGGAGGGGGGGAGGGAGGGGGGGGGGGGGGGGGGGGGGGGGGAGGGGAGGGATAGAGTTGGGAGTGAGAGAGTAGTGTTTGGGGGGGATGGGATGGGGTGATGAAGGGGGGGGGGGAGGGGGGGGGTGGGGAGGGGGGAGGGGAGGGAGATGGAGGAGGAAGTTGGAGGAAAGGAGGAACAGGAGAGAGCAGAGAATGATGGAGAAGGGAAAGGAGGACCGAGAAATGGGGAGGGGGGGGAAGAAAGAGAAGGGCAGACGAAAGCAAGGGAAACAAGAGAGAACCGGAGACGAGAGCAGGTAGAGCGGAGCGAGACGAGGAGGAGGGGCGGGGGAGAAGGAGGAGGAGGAGGAGGGAGAGGTGGGAGGAGAAGAGAAGGAATGGAGGAGAGAGGAGGAGAGTAGAGAAGGAGTGAAGAGGAGCAGAGGAGAGGAGGAGAGAGAGGGTGAGAGAGAAAGGCAAGAGAGTAGAGAGGAGAGGAACAAAGGGAAAAAAGAAAAGAGGGGAGAAGAAAAGAAGAGAAAGGAAGAGAGAAAGGTGAGAAGAGAGAAAGATAGATAGACAGCATAGAGTATATGTTAGTACGAATCGATAGATAATATAGCAGAGTCAGACAGA
Organism: Penaeus vannamei; assembly: GCF_003789085.1. Lineage (NCBI taxonomy): Eukaryota > Metazoa > Arthropoda > Malacostraca > Decapoda > Penaeidae > Penaeus > Penaeus vannamei. The sequence continues at coordinate 199,613 of NW_020872101.1, read as the reverse complement.
CCAGACAGAACAACACCGTAGAGCGACAGACAGACAAGCACAGGAAGACAGAAACAGCAGACAGACAGACGAGACAGCACAGACAGAACAGGACAGGACAGACAAGACAGACAGACAGCAGACAGAAGACAGAACAGACAGAAGGCTGACAAGACAGATATAATAGATCAGATAGAGAAGAGGAAAAGATTTCCTGACAATAGCGTGAATTTTGCAGCTCAGGAGAATCCAGGGCGCCAGCGTGGGTTCGGTCACTGCGCAGCTGCAATATGGATCGCTGTGTGCAAAGGCTTACCTGATAGACGTTCTGGTATGAGCTGGCCCGTGGAGTTTCTTCCTTCCTGCTGTAATGGGGAGGGAAAGTGTAAGATTGGGTTGTGAAGGTTTTGTTGTGATTTTGTGAAAAATTCCGTTATTTGGCTTCGCTGTTTTCCGTGTCGGTTTTTTTTCCGCCTCGTTTTGTTCTTTCTCGTTTTTTGCTTTTTTTTTTTGTTTTTTTTTCATTTGTTGTTTTTTTTTTTCATTTTGGTATTTTCTGGTTCGTCTTTTTTTTTTTTTTTTTGTGTTATTCTGTGTTGTTTCTTGTTTCCGCCTTCCCTTTTTTCCTCTCGTTTCTGTTTGTCTCCCTCGTTCTCTCGTAATGTCTTTTTGTATACTTGAGTTTTTCCCTTCATTTTTGTTTTCTTTTTTTCTAATGTTAGTATAGGTTTTCTCTTCTCATTCTGGCTTCTATGTTTCCCCTTCCGTTATCTCTGAAGTTTTATTTTCTTTGTCTTTTTCGTTAAGTATTGAAATTTTCCCTTTGTTTTTCTTTCCACAGCCTTTTAGTTAGTCGGGATTTCGTAAATAGATCATCTTTTTTTAGATATTTGATTTTCTATTTACATTTGTTTCCTCTTTGTTCTTTACTTCTATTCTGCCTTTCTCCATTCTTCTTATTTTCTCTTTCATTTGATTTTTATTTCTTTTTTTCTCTTTATTGCTTTCTCTCTTCTTTCTTTCTTTTTCGCTAATATAACGAAAAAATACTTTTTTTTCTTACCTTATCTTTTATTCAATTTTTTCATTTGTATTTTTTCTCTTTATTTTCCCGTTCCTCCTTTCTCTTTCTTTTTAATAGAATTACTTTTTCTCTTTTTCTTTCTTTATTTTCTTTTGTTTATTCCTTTTTTGAGTAATACACCGAAGCAAAATATTCATTTTTCCTTTCTTGTTCTCTTCCTTTATTCCAGTTTTGTATTTTTATTTCTACATTTAGCTTCTATTCTCCTGTTTTTTTTCTTTCTTTCGTTAATTTTATTTTCAGTAGATCTCTTTCTTTGTATCACGTGACTAATGTTGATTAAACTCTATTTGCAGTTTCATTTTCTTTTCTTTTTTAATTGCGTATTTTCCGTGCCATTTACCTCTTCCCCTTTCGTTGGCTTATTTGAATTTCTTCTTTCTCCCTTCTTTCGTTTTTCTTTTTTTTTTTCTTTGCTTATATCGTATGAATGATGATTATTATATACTATTTGCATTTTTTATATTCTTTATATCTAGATTTTCCTTCCATATTCTTTCCCTTCTGTTTGCTCTATTCGTTCTTTATTATTTCATTTATTTTTTTATCCCTTTTCCCTTATTTCTTTTGTTCTTTTCAGTAATACTTTTTCTGATTTTCTTAAGACTAAGTGTATCGTGTAAAAAAGAAAAAAAAATGTTTACTCAGCACTAACTTAATTTTTTTTTTTCTTTTCTTTTTTTTGAATACTAAATTCTCCCTCCCACTTCATTTTTCTTCCTTTTCGCTTCTCATCCTTCCTTCATTCTCTTTCTTTCTTCCCCTTCTTT
>NW_020872101.1:175280-180280 GCF_003789085.1 Penaeus vannamei | reverse complement strand
GGGTTTAGAAGGGTGGAGAAATTTCAGTTTTTACTTTTTTTGGGGGGTGGGGGGTAGTAGGAGTGTAAGGGGGATGGGAAGCTGGGGAAAGGGGAGGCGTTTTTTAAAGGGGGAGGGCGGCTGGGGTGTATGGGGTTGGGGGGGTTGGGTGGCGTTGGCGTGGGGTGGGTGTGTGTGTGCTTTTACCCAATGCAATTGACTGTTTTCGTGTGGGCGCTGTAGTCTACGTTTCCTATTCAGTAAAACCGTATTTCGTATTTTGAGGCAAAGTTATGGTTTTGAAGTGTTATACGGGTGGATGTGTATCACTTGTTATGTCACTTTTTAATCATACCAAATATCAATAATGAAGAATTAATGATGACTTGTCGAAATGATAAAATGTTTGTATTTTCATCTTTCATCTCCACATGAAAAGATGCTCTTTGCAATCTGTCTTTAGTTCTAAAGTTTTGAAGAATGTTTTAATTTCTCTTGCAGTTTCGCTATCGGCTAGGTAATTCAATTGTTTTCTATCCTTTTCCTGATTTTACTTTCAAACTTTTGTTTGCAAACACATACACACACGCATGTATGCATCACGCACGCGCGCACATGCACACACAAAACGGAATGAAAATACACAAATCGTAAAGAAAAGACCGATAAACAATAAACATGAATATTTTTAAAAATCAAAACAAAACAAACAAAACCAAAGATAAAAGAAACTTTAATGGTAAAACCAAAGAAGAATAAGATAAAAAATCAAAAGAAGGAATGAGAGATTTTAAAAATAAAAAAAATCATTTCATGTCAGACGTTGGCGAGGGAGAAATTTCGGCTCATTACGTTAGACGAAAACGATAAAAATCACTATCGGGTCCATTACGCTCGTTAACATGTCTTTTATCTCTTCTTTTTCATCTGAACTTCTTTTCCCTTTCTGTTTACATTTTTTGTGTCTAGGATTTGTTTTTGCTCTGATTTACATCTCATATTTTTCGTTCTTATTGATATATTTTTTGTGTATTTCTTTCGGCTTTTATTGTTATATTTATCTCATTCATTCTTTCTCCTTTTTATTTTGTATTGTCTGTGTCCCTACGTAAGTCCTGTGAATATACTTTTGGGTTCATGTGCCTATTCGACCCTGCTCCTTCGCACGGGAAAGCTTCCTGTCAAACCGAATTATAGATAAGCCCGTATGTGCCTGGACGGGCTTATTCATTTACATCTGTCCATTATAATAATTTTCATTAATTTATTTTTTGTTTCATCATTCATTTTCATTATATTTTTTCTACATTTGTCCATTGGCAGCCATCAGTACCTAAATGTGTAGGAGACATAACACATTTTTTTGGAAGGTTACATGCCCAACCATTCAGGCACGTTGGGAAAAAAAGGGGGGGAAGGGGGGGGGTTACAGTTTTTTCGTTTTCTCTTGGCGAGGAAAAGACGCCAGGTCGGATGTATTGAATTATATTTTTATTCTGTTGTAATGGATCATTATTAGTGTTATTACGATTGCTATCATTTTGTCATTATTATCGTTATTATCATCATCATCTTTGTTACCATTATTGTCATCATTGCTAGTATTATGCTATTATTATCATTATTTTTACTATTAGCATTATTATTTATCAATATCATTAATATTATCAATATTATTATTACTTACACGATTATCACATTGTTATAATTATTACTGTTATTATTATCTATCATCATTACGATTATTATCATAATCATCATTATTGTCATTATTATTATCTTATCATGTTTTAACATTATCACTTTAATTGCTATTATTAATATTATTACTATTATCATTATCATTAATTCTATTGTCACTGTTATTGTTGTTATTATAATTATTATTAGGGAAAAAATATTATTAATATTGTTATTGTTATATCATTCTTTACTAATATTATTATCATTATTATTGCTAATGTTATTTTTACCATCATAGTATCACTATGACTATTATCATTATCATTATTACTATAATCATTATCAGTATTATCATCGTTTTTATTGCTACTATTATTATCATTATCATCGTTATTACTACGATTATTATAGTTACCATTATTAGTATCATTATCAGTCATATGATATTACTACTATTTAGTTTTATTTTCTATTTTTTCATTTTTTATTTAATTTCATTTCTTTTCTATTCAAGTCCAATAGTTGCGACACACCCAGTGAAATATTCCTTGGTTCCTCCATTTTTTTTGACTTATAGAAATGTATAGTTTGCCAAGTTCAATGTTTTTTTTCTTTTTTTTCTTAACGGAGAGGGGTGGGGGTTGGAGGGTGGGGGGAGGGGGCGGTGCCGTTATACAGTGCCATTTACCAGCCTCTGGAACGGCACCCATGCATCTTTCGTGGACTTTTATGGGGGCAGATTTTTGTGTGTGTGGATGGTTGTCATGGGGGATGGAGGTAGGGGGGGAGGGGGTTATAGCACCTTGGTACAGCCTATGCGACGTTTTGTATTGTTTTTTTTTTCTTTTCTTTTCTTTCTCTCTCCCGCTCTCTCTCTTCTTTTGTTGGATACCGTATAAAGAATAGGAAACTGTATTTATCGTCTTAAAGTAAGGGTGTGAAAAATATGTATGTATCTTTCTAGGAGACGTAGGAGGAGGAAGAGGAGGAGGAGGAGAGAGGAAGATGAGGGAGGAGGAGAAGGAAGAAGATGAGGAGGACTAGGATTAAGAGGAACAAGAGGATTAGGTTGAGGAGGACGAGGAGGAAGGAGGAAAGAAGGAGAGGAGGAAGGAGGGGGGAAAGAAGGTAAGGTGGAGAAGTAGGAGGAGGAGGAAGAGGAATAGGAGGAGAAGGGAAGAAATAAGTGAAGATTAGGAGGAGAAAAGCAGGAGGAGGAGGAGAATGTGGTGGAAGATGATCAGGAGAGGAGGAGGAAAGGAGGAAGGAGAGAAGGGGGGAGGGGGGGAGGAAGGAGGAGGAGGAGGAGGAGGAGGAGGAGGAGGAGGTGGAGGAGGAAGGAGCAGGCAGGAGGAGGAGGAGGGAGGAGAAAAAGAGATACAGGAGGGCTATTGAGTATTCCAAAAGTATTGCCTTCTATAGCCCTTTCTTGTGAAATATTTATATTACGACTAAAACTTTGCGCAGAATACTATCAAGCCTAAATTACGGCGGCGGCAGAGACAACAAGAACAACAACAACAAAAAACCACAAGAACAACACCTCTCCCCATCCACCCATCCTTCCCCCTAAAAAAACAGAAAATAAAAAAGGAAAATAAAAGCAAAAGACAAGCAATTAATTCTATACACGGTGGGAAGCGATGTCAATTAGTGAAAAATAATTACGGTTTTATTGAAGTATTTCTAGCCAGGAGAGCCATTCCGGCGGAGGTGCTTACGGTACTGGAAAGTTATATTACATATCGTAAATTTTCTTAATCATCTCGTATTTTTTCCCTTCGCTTTCATTACCGCGGCGTTCAATTTCCATTATCGATAGCATTATCACAGACGATGATGGGTTTACATTGTTTACCATCATCGTATTGAGAAAAACGATGAGTGTGTTAGAATTATTGATAGTTATGATATTTTTCTACGTATTTTGTCAAGTTTATCATTGTTATTAAGATATACAACGAGCTTTTCCTCTGTGACTTCTGATTATCCCCATTATGAAGAGAAAAATCTGAGATCTATCATTTATACGTAATACACACCAACAATAAATTGAAAGCAGTACGGTGTTCTATCGGTGGATATCTTTTACCAAATTACTATGAACTTCATTTCTTTTTAATATCATAGCTGAATGTGATTAGTAACGATTGTGGAACTTATTGGAATTATTATAATATTGGTGAATTTGATAATCTAATTGCAGAATTGAATTAAGCTTATAGTCTAACGAGTACCTAGATATAGACGGCATGAGATAACTGCAATATCAATAACATCATAAGAGTAAGAGTAAGAATAATACTGGTCTCTATGATAAGAATATGAGTAGAAAAAAACATTGATGATTATAAAAAATGTCAAAGGTAAATATGCAAATTAATTAAATTAAAAGTATAAAAGGACCCCCTCCCCCCAAAAAAGGAGAGAGAGAAACAGTGGAAAGAAAAAAAAATTCTGAGAGAGAGAGAGAGAGAGAGAGAGAGAGAGAGAGAGAGAGAGAGAGAGAGAGAGAGAGAGAGAGAGAGAGAGAGAGAGAGAGAGAGAGAGAGAGAGAGAAAGAGAGAGATAGAGAGATGGACAGATAGTTACATAGATAGATAGATTGATAGATAGATAGAGAGAGAGAGAGATAGAAGAGAGAGAGAGAGAGAGAGAGAGAGAGAGAGAGAGAGAGAGAGAGAGAGAGGAGAGAGAGAGAGAGAGAGAGAGAGAAGAGAGAGAGAGAAAGAAGAAAGAGAGAGAAAGAGAGAGAAAAGAGAGGGGAGGGAGGGAGGGAGGGAGGGAGGGAGAGAGAGAGAGAGAGAGAGAGAGAGAGAGAGAGAGAGAGAGAGAGAGAGAGAGAGAGAGAGAGAGAGAGAGAGAGGGGGGGGGATGGACAGTTACATAAAAGATTGAAGAGAGAGAGAGAGAGAGAGAGAGAGAGAGAGAGAGAGAGAGAGAGAGAAGAGAGAGAGAGAGAGAGAGAGAGAGAGAGAGAGAGAGAGAGACAGAGACAGACAGACAGACAGACAGACAGACAGACAGACAGAGATGGACAGATGGACAGATAGTTATGTATGTATATTATATATATATATATATATATATATATATATATATATATATATATATATATATATATATATATATATATATATATATATATATATATATATATATATGTATAGAGAGAGAGAGAGAGAGACAGAGAGAAAGTAGAAAGAGAGAGATAAGTAGAAAGAGAGACCGATAGACGGGATAGAATTAAAAAAATATATATAAACGTAAAGCTTACCTTCCCGCACGACCTCATCCGAGCGGTACCACGAGATCCTGGGCGCAGGCCGGGCATCCGA
>NW_020872101.1:160280-170280 GCF_003789085.1 Penaeus vannamei | reverse complement strand
TGAGCAATACGCTATATATATATATATATATATATATATATATATATATATATATATATATATATATATATATATATATTATATATAGATATAGATAGATAGATAGATAGATAGATAGATAGATAGATAGACAGATAGATGGAGAAAGAGAATGGATTATATACTCCTGCTGATTTTATGTGTTAAGCTCTATGTAATTAAAAGCGGTGCCCTACAGGTGAAAAATATTGGCATTATAGGTATAAAAATAACCTTTGGAGATACTGGAATAGAGTAATAGAACAAATGATTTAACGCGAGAACGGTGAATGATAAAACGACGAAACAATATTCATTAATGTGATGAAAATAGTATCATTACTAACTTTTTCTCGGTATGAGTTCAGTTGGCACAGCTTGTAAATGTAATTCTAATTGTAATAATTTGAGATAGGTAGAGTATCATTACAAATAATCGTCGTTATTACTATGGCCATCGCTACCACATACACAATAAAAAAGTTTGTAGTTCAAAAATATCTAAAACAAAACAACTTAAATAATGGTCTACCACAGCGCTCACTTAACGAGAATTTAAGACCGTACACGCAAAAAAGAGAAAGAAAGAAAAAAACTACCTAGCATAGAATTTTTTTTTTATAAAACTTTGATCACTTTCCTCGCGTTTGGTTAAACTTACGTAACTGAATTATAAAGAGATTGTAAGATAACACCAATTAGAATTCGAAATTACGTAAAACAGAGTATGGATTAAGAGGTACTAACGTTACTAACCACCCAGCTGATATTTGGAGTCACGTAGCCTAAAATAACTAACAGTATAGTAATAACAAGGAAATATCAGAACAAGAATAGCAATAACAAAACACCAACAAAATATGAAAACAAAAGCACCAATAAAATATAAAAAAACACAACAAAATATCAAAACAAAAACGCCAATAAAATATCAAAACAAAAACACCAACAAATATTAAAACAAAGACGACAAAACGTTCACAAAACTTGATATCAAAATGCGAAGAAAAACAACTGCGCGTGTTGTGATATCCCACCACCTTTTGTATTTTTTCCTTTAAAATATTTATCGTGTGCGGGGTTGAAGTGGTTGTGAGATTGTGTTTTTGTTGTAATGGTGATTATAGTAATAACGATAAAGATAGTTAATAATGATCACCATTATCTGTTGTCGTAGCAGGTGTGTTACTACTACAACTACTACACCTACTGTTCTTCTTCCTCCTCCTCCTCCTCCTACTACTACTACTATTACTACTGCTACTATTACTACAACTATAGCTACTACTACTACACCTACGCCTACTCCTTCTCCTCCTCCTCCTCCTCCTGCTACTACTACTACTCCTATTCATATTCCTACTCCTAGTACTACTGCTACTGCTACTACTACTTATACTACCACAATAAAATAATATCAAACCAAGAACAACTAAAGACAGGACCCAGAGCAGTCGTCCCGCCCCACTCACCCATGACGGTGACGTTCGCCGCGGCCCAGATGGGCGCCGACTTGGTGGTGGGCCCCACCTGGCACTGGTACTCGCCGTCGTCCTGCAGAGTCACGCCCTTGATGACCAGGTGGTGCTCCCCGAGGCTCGGCTCCCCTGCGTAGGCGTAGCGGGGGTAGCCAGGGACGTTGCGTTCGAAGCCTTTGCGGGGGAGAGAGAGGGAGACAGAATTAGCAGAAGTGAATGAAAATGAATACACACATATTTATATATATTCACATATCTGCATATATACATATATGTATGTAAATGTGTGTGTATACGTATATATATATATATATATATATATATATATATATATATATATATATATATATATATATATATATATATACATATATCGGAAGAGGGCGACGTGGATCAGAGAACAGACGAAGGTGGAAGATATACTCGGGAGCATTAAAAAGAAGAAATGGCAATGGGCAGGACATGTATGTCGGAGACAAGACGACAGATGGACAAAGTAACAGACTGGACTATAAATAACTTAAGGAGGCCAAGAGCCAGAGCAATGACACGATGGCGCGACGAAATAGCGAAATTTGGGGGCCAAGACTGGAAACAAACATCGCAAGACAGGAAAACCTGGAAAAGAATGGGAGAGGCCTACGTCCTGCAGTGGATGATGATGATGATGATGATATATATATACATACATACATACATATATATATATATATATATATATATATATATATATATATATATTATATATATATATATATATATATATATATATATATATAATATATATATATATATATATATATATATATATATATATACAAATGTATGTATATATATACTGTATATGTATGTATACAAATATTTACATACATACATATACATGTATGTATATTATATATATATATATATATATATATATATATATATATATATATATATATATATATATATATATATATATATATATATATATTTATATTTATATATATGAACACAAATAGAAAAATGCACTCCTAGATTCAAGCATGTATTAATGTATGACCCTATACTTGCCCTAGAGCCATGTAGAGAATGCATGGTGTGATATTCTGGCACCAAAGACACACCACCTGTTTCGCCTTCGCTGCGACACAGGTGTGGTGGCACTCGACTTGTCATGTGCCTCCTCCGTGTTCCCGATTTCATAGATATGCGTACATACATACATCCCCTTGGCATTCACAGATATGCACAGATACACACGCCCAAACACATAATCATAGATGCACACATTTATGCATATGTATGTAATACATACATACATACATACATACATACATACATACATACATATATATATATATATATATATAATATATATATAATATATATAATATATATATATAATATATATATACATACATACATACATACATATATACATGTATACATATATACATACATAGATACACACATAAATGCATGCATACATATATTCAAGCAAACATACGTACATACAGAAAATTGAGTGTTTCTAAAACATGTTTGATTTCATTTTAATTTCATTCATCACCTTTTTCACATATCTTTTCTTTTACTTTTTTCAAAAACGTCAACAAAAGCTTCACAATGCCGTGAAATCTGATAAATATTTCGCGTTTACCATTTCTTGTGTTCGCGGCCATTAATTTTCGTTTAAGTAAATATATGAACACGTTCTCTCTTAATTCAACGCGTGCGTGTAATTCTGCGTTATTTACCTCCCTCGGGAAAAAATGATCTGTTTATGCTGGCAGGAAATAAACATGTGTTTAGTGTAAAAAAGAAAAAGAAGAAAAAAAGAACATGGGGATAAGGAGGGAGAGGGAAGGAGGAGGAGGGGAGGAAGGACGGAGGTGGAGGGGAAGAGGAGGAGGATGGGAAGGAAGGAGGGGGAAGAGGAGGAAGAGGAGGGAAAAGGAAAATGAGAGAGAAGATGAGAAAGAGGAGGGTGGGGGTCGGGAGGGAGAAGGAAACAGGGAGGGATGGAGGGAGAGAGCGAGAGAGAGAGTAGGAGGAGGATGGAGAAAATGATGATAATGATAAAGCTGATGATAATGGTGAACAGGAGGAGAGCGGAGATAAAGAAGAAACAAGCAGCAGTGAATAAAGAAACAGCTTGCCTGCAATTCTGTCATCATATCTCCTTCAAATAATTTCCACGAACTCTGAACATTGTATAAAACTAAATCAACACACATTATGCATTTGCATAAAAAGAAGAACAGCTTTAAAAGCACTGATCGCTTTGGAAGCATTAACCTACAGTATAAAAAGACAAACAAATACATTGTAATTTCCAAGAACACATGCATAATTCACCCACCATTTTGCGAATACCTTGTAATTATATTCGCTCAATAGAAGATGTTGGAAGACTGTACTTATGTTTACTTAAAATCCTTATATATGTCAAATAGATCTCATTGGCAAGATGCATCGCCTCTGAAGGAACATGTACTTTGTTTTCTCCCCAATAATCAGGGTAAGTGATGTCTGATAATCTGTTTGAGTCTAGAATTACCTGGAGAAGGGGAACTCAATCCCTTTTTTTGTTTTATTGCTGTTTTTTCGAGAATGCGATGGAGACGAAATAGAAAGAGTGATAGAGGTTACAAGGTGACAAAGGTAGAGACAAAAACGAGAGAGAGAGAGCCAGAAAAAGCGGGAGGCGAGAGAGAGAGAGAGAGAGAGAGAGAGAGAGAGAGAGAGAGAGAGAGAGAGAGAGAGAGAGAGAGAGAGAGAGAGAGAGAGAGAGAGAGAGAGAGAGAAAGAGAGAGAGAGCAGATAGATAGAGATATAAATCGAGAACAGAGAAAGTGAAAGGGCGAGAGAAAAAGCGAGAGCGAGAGAAAGAGAGCCAGAGAAAGCAAAAGACAGCTAGAAAGATAACAGACATCACCCTAACTTTCCACGAAGGAGCCTCATTCACGATGACATAACAGAACAAGCTTTCTCATACTAATTATCACGTTATATGTTAATGTATACGCCGGGCTGAAGAATCATTTGCATATTCACTTATACAGATATATACTGCGAGAGGACAAAACAGTTTTTTATTTCCCTTTGCGTGAGTTTTAAAAGCAAACTTTATTGAATATATTATCTTACAGTTTCTTACACTTGGCATTCCATTACAACATGATTTGGTTTGGAAATTCTTGCTTTTTCGCTCCAAGTTATAAAATATTTTACCAAGACTTTTTTTTTCTTCAGAGAGACCATGAATCATAAGCAGCTGTTCTTTGAACTAAAAGGAAAAATATCGAAAGCTGATTTCGTAAGAAAATGAGGCAAAACTTTTTGGTACATGAAATGTAGTTATATCAAGAAAATAATTACATACGGAAAATATTATAAAGAAGAGTAAGAAAAACTGAAGGGAGAAATATATTAACAATCATCACTACATCAAGTAAAAATCTTCGACAACACGCAAACATTTTTTCCTGAGCCCCATGATCTACCAAGAATTCCATGCTCGGTGAAACTAAATAGAAATATTACAGCATGTGGAAAAATGGAAGAGTTAACCCTACTAATATTTCCCCGTTTTCTTGGCGTTTTGTATAAAAAACGAGAATTATGAAGTAGCCATAAACTTTGCCTCGGCGAGCACCGCCCCTGGGACTGCGCAGGTCATTACAAGCTGATGCATGAGGCGTAGCGAGAGAAAAGGCAACTCGTGATAAAGACGGGAGGAGAGAGAACGCGGAGGATCAGGCGAAATGAAAAAAGAGGGAATTGTGATAAAGAATGATGTAAATAAGCACGATTAAATGACATGGAAACTGATATGGCTAAGGGTGAAATATTTAATGACGAAAAGAGGGAGAGAAAGTGAGGAATGCTTAAAAAGGGAAGGAAATCAAAGAAGGAAAGAAAAATTCATATACGAGAGCCGTGGTTTGACACCACTATCACCTAGAACGACACCACCAACAACATTAACACCTCCACCAACAACATTAACACCACCACCAACAACAAGAGCGACACCACGACCACCAACATCATCACCACAAACAAAAACATTAACTCCACCACCAACAACAACATTAACACCTCCATTACCACCAGCAACAACCACAACACCATACCAACAGCCACAACACCACCACCAACAACAATAACACCGTCACCATCACCAATAACAACATCAACACTACCACAAACAACACCCTCACCACCACAAACAACAACATTAGCACCACCACCACCAAATCAAAGCGAAGTTGCAGTAGACCCCAACATCGCGCACGGGTCATACGGAAGTTCAGAAACCAGGCGTCAGAATGTTCTTTATTGCGAAGCCGAGGCGGAAAAAGATTACGGTTCGTCGGCTTCGGAAAGGCTGTGACGGGGATGAAAGGAGAAGGAGGAAAAAAAAAGAAAAAAGAAATCTGGTATGTTTTTTTTATGTGTCTATCGGTGAATGCTTATATCTTTCTGTCTATTTGTTTATCTATCTGTCACTTCCTCTTTCTATCTATTATGTATCTCTCTCTATATATATATTTCTTATCTATCTATCTATCTATCTACCTATCGACTTACCTATCTACCTATCTATCTATATGTTTCTCTATCTCTCTCTCTCTCTCTCTCTCTCTATCTGTCTATCTCTTAAATCAATCTGCCTATCTATCCATCTATTTATCTATATATCTCTCTGTTTATGTATTTCTCAATCTATCTATCTATCTATCCTATCTATCTGTCTAACTCCCATTAACAGTGAAAGGAGAGAAATAAAAAGTCTTTTCATTTAGCTGATCGATTGCGTTTGTTTTCTTTATTTTTGCAAGTAAGGAAATGCATTCCGCGCAGAGGCTGAAAGGGAGTGGGTGCGAGTGCAAGAAGAGCGATGGTGGGAAACGAGAGGGAACACGTGAATATGTAAATGAATGCATACGCGGATACATGCATACATACATGCATGCATATATATATATATATATATATATATATATATATATATATATATATATATATATATATATATATATATATACATATATATATATATATATATATATATATATATATATATATATATATATATATATATATATATATACAGTCAGTTATAATAATTGTTATGGAGTGGGGCACTTGTGTTAGCTTTCATCTAGGAAGATTGTGAATGCCAGTTTACATCTAATGAGATTACAAATGAACCGTATTCGTGTTGGCAAATGTAGAGAAGGTATGAATGAGAATTAATTTCTTCACAGTACAAGATATGTATGTGATCGGTTTCGAATAAGTTACGAAACCAGTCAACTACATCTCTGGTATAGTGAGGATATCCATTCTCATCCATACCCTTTCTACATTACAAATGTTCGTTTTTATATAGGATAGTTTGCAAATATACTTTTTTTTCTTTTAAATCTTGGTGTGTTCATAATATTAGTTTCTATCTATAAGGGGCTACAAAACTTAGGTTCTATTTTCAAGAACGTTAATCTAAATCTTGGGGATTTGCTGGTTTCCATCTACGGAAATTACAAATGTTATTTTCCATTCGGTTGTCGGTAATCTCCCTCTTCAATGATAAAGAAAATACCTATAGAGTATTTTCAAATGTTTGCCTCTACTGTCATGTCACTGGCTTCTGATGAGCATTAAAGGGAATGAAGTTAACGTTTTTCCCATGTACTACACATAAAAAATTGTAACCCCACATACATACATTTCCAGATTCTAAGTGAGACTCTAATCATATTTAGATCTGATATTGTTATATTATTATGTAATTATCATTATATAATTTCGTACGTCACTCTGTGTGTAATCTTTTGAAATTGATATCAATAGGGGTGATACTATTAACATTGATAATGATCGGGACAGTGGTATTGATGATGTTAATTATATTAATAATGGCATTAGTAATAATGATGATAATGGCAGTGATAGCAACCAGAGTATGATAAAAATATCAGTAACAACAACAATGGTAACAATAACACACAACACACACAACCCCACTAACGACAAACGAGCAGCCACTCCCCCCCCTCCCGCCCCCCTACAGTCGCAGACAAAGGGCCTCCCATGAAGGGCAGAGCCGATGTTGGTCAACACAGACCTGCATCGCCGTCTTGTGTATATTCGCCTTGAACAGTTGGAGGAAGTCGACATCAAATAAGGCCACAGTTGGCTTCCTTTGAGGAGAGTGGCGACCCGGCTAGGCGACCCCCTTGGCCAACGCGCTGGCTTTGGTGGCGGCTGAACGATTCATACTCAGGCTTACGTGGGTGAAGACAGATGCTTTTATGGATTAGTCTGTGTCTGCATGTATATATATATATATATATATATATATATATATATATATATATATATATATATATATATGTGTGTGTGTGTGTGTGTGTGTGTGTGTGTGTGTGTGTGTGTGTGTGTGTGTGTGTGTGTGTGTGTGTATGTGTGTGTGTGTGTGTGCATACATATATACATACATGTATACATACACACACATGCAGTATACACACACACACACACACACACACACACACACACACACACACACACACACACACACACACACACATATATATATAATATATATATATATATATATATATATATATATATACATATATATATATGTGTGTGTGTGTGTGTGTGTGTGTGTGTGTGTGTGTGTGTGTGTGTGTGTGTGTGTGTGTGTGTGTGTGTGTGCGTTTGTGTGCGTTTGTGTGCGTTTGTGTGCGTGTGTGTGTGTGTGTGTGTGTGTGGTGTGTGTGTGTGTGTGTGTGTGTGTGTGTGTGTGTGTGTGTGTGTGTGTGTGTGTGTGTGTGTGTGTGTGTGTGTGCGTGTGTGTGTCTGTGTGTCTGTGTGTCTGTGTGTGTGGGTGGGTGTATGTGTGCATGTGTGCATCTGTGTGTGTGTGTGTGTGTGTGTGTGTGTGTGTGTGTGTGTGTGTGTGTGTGTGTGTGTATGCGTGTGTGTGTATGTGTGTCTGTGTGTCTGTGTGTCTGTGTGTGTGGGTGGGTGTATGTGTGCATCTGTGTGTGTGTGTGTGTGTGTGTGTGTGTGTGTGTGTGTGTGTGTGTGTGTGTGTGTGTGTGTGTGTGTGTGTGTGTGTGTGTGTGTGTGTGTGTGTGTACAAACGCACACACGCACACAAGTACACACATGTGTATGCACACGAACTGTCATGCGAACACAAACATACGAGAAACAATATGTCACGCCTTTCGTCATGAAATAAAACATTGATAATAAAATACACCTGCGGGCTTCCATGGAAAACATAGCTATGCAAGTTGGAATGCATGATTATATGCATGACCATTTGTTGGTTTATTTGTTTACATGAGTTTGTTTTTATATGATAAACACTTGGTGTGTCACCTGTTGGAAAAAGGGGTATGACTAAAAATAGAAAAAAAAAAGATATTAATAGTAATAATAACACACATTTCTAATATTTTACATTATTTCTAATATGGGGTACGCTATTCATTCATCTTGCCTTTGATATTTTGAAAAAAAAATCGCTTTCAATTCAAGTGTAGGTCAAAGCGACAGGCATTACATGACTTTTCATTCCCCTGTCTTATCTATGTACATGAACTGAGTTCATATATATTCTCTTAAACAATTTTAAGGATCTTTAATTCATATACTTTATCAATTCAAAATCCTGTAGTGAATATGAATCATTCTCTCTCTCTCTCTCTCTCTCTCTCTCTCTCTCTCTCTCTCTCTCTCTCTCTCTCTCTCTCTCTCTCTCTCTCTCTCTCTCTCCTTGTCAATCCTTTACCCCCGCCCCCTCCCCATATAGAATAGAAGGTATATAGAACGTTGAATCATATACAGTGCTTGAGTGTATATACATGTATATGATATGATATGACGATATTAGTAATAACGACGATGGTAATGATGATGATGATGATGATACTAAACGTAATGATAATAATGATAACCATAATGATGATGATAATGATGAGGATAAAATAATGATATTAGCAGTGATAATAATAATGATAATAATAAAAATAACAATAAAGATAATGATAACAATAATTAATGATAGTAAACATTATTCCAATTATGATCATGATGATAATAATAATGTAATGATAATAATAATAACATCAATAATATGATAATAATAATAACAATAATAATGATAATGATAATTATAATGATTCTAATAATAATAACACTAGTCATATTGATAATGATGATAATAGTAATATTGATAATGATAACAATGAAAATGAAGATGATAGCAGTGACAACGATAATAATGATGAAAATGATAATAATAACAATAATGATAATGAGGATAGTAATAATAATGAAAACAATAATAGGAGTAACATCAATAAAAAAATGATAATAAAATCAAAATGAATAGTCATAATAACAGTAATAATGATAATGATAAGAATAGTAATAAATGATAAAAATGATGATAAGAAGAAATATAATAATAAAGATGATAATAATGATTATCA
>NW_020872101.1:127780-130280 GCF_003789085.1 Penaeus vannamei | reverse complement strand
ATGAGGTGGCGGCTATAACGAACAACCATTAGGAGAATCGATTTACGGAAGGCGAGAGAGAGAGAGAGAGAGAGAGAGAGAGAGAGAGAGAGAGAGAGAGAGAGAGAGAGAGAGAGAGAGAGAGAGAGAGAGAGAGAGAGAGAGAGAGAGAGACAGAGAGAGAAGGAGAGAGAGAGGAGAGAGAGAGAGAGAGAGAGAGAAGAGAGAGAGAGAGAGAGAGAGAGAGAGAGAGAGAGAGAGAGAGAGAGAGAGAGAGAGAGAGAGAGAGAGAGAGAGAGAGAGAGAGAGAGAGAGAGACAGAGACGAGAGAGAGAGAGAGAGAGAGAGAGAGAGAGAGAGAGAGAGAGAGAAAGAAGAGAGAGAGAGAGAGAGAGAGAGAGAGAAAGAGAGAGAGAGAGAGAGAGAAGAGAGAGAGAGAGAGAGAGAGAGAGAGAGAGAGAGGAAGAGAGAGAGAGAGAGAGAGAGAGAGAGAAGAGAGAGAGAGAGAAGGAGAGAGAGAGAGAGAGAGAGAGAGAGAGAGAGAGAGAAGATGAAGAAAGAGAAGGAGAGAGAGAGAGAGAGAAATCGAGAAAAAGGAAGAAGAGAGAGAATAGCGCGAAGGTCAGCTTTACAGCATTATTATGTCGACACGCCCGCTCATCACGTTAGACAAACAGACGAACAATGAAAACGTGCAAGCCTCCCCTCCTCCCCTCCCCCCCTATTCCGGCTTTCGACACGAGGAATTAAAAAGGAGGAGATTAAACAACCGACGGGATCACAACAGAGGCCGCTCACTACTTGTGTATAGGGTGCCTTACAAATGTGTTTTCTTTTTCTTTTTTTTTTTTTTTTTTTTAGGACTCCTTTTGGGGTTTCTCCCTTTTCCTCTATGTTTTTTTTTCCTTTTTTAGTTCTTTTTGTGTTTTTTTTTCCTTTCTCGTCTCTTGTTTTTCCTTTGCTTCCTTTTTTCCTTCTTTCTCTTTTTATCTCTGTCTTCTCGTTTTTCGTTTCCTTGTTCCTGTTTGTTGAACAGCCGGTTTGTTGAAATTGCGGGAAGCAAAACCCAAAGAATATTCATTATATACACAGAAATAAAGACGTATCTCTCAGTCTAGACGTGGATATCTACCGGATAAATAGGTAAATGCATGTCTGTTAGATAAATAGACATATATGCATTTATTTCTGTGTATATGCATGTCCGTATATATGAAAATTCATTGGGTCGGGCCTCGCAAAATGTTCACAAACTAATCATTAGTCTTTCTCGTCTTCTCTCTTTCTCTTCTTTCTTCTCTTTCTCATTCCCCATTCAATCGCCTTTTCCTATCTCATTCTATTCTCTCCTTCTTGCCCCATCTGCTTTTATCCCATTTACTTAAAAAAAAAAAATCCTTCTCTTTACCTCTCTTTTGTCCCTTTCCCCTCTCCATATTCTTTCTCCCCTTTCCTCTTTATCTCTTCCCTCCTTCCTCCTGTTTCCCCTATTCTCTTTCTCTCTCTTCTCCCCTCCCACCTCCCCTCCTTCCTCCTTTTTTCTCCTATTCCTTATCTCTCTCCCCTCCTTTCCCCTTCCTCCAGTTTCCCCCATCTCTCTCTTCTCCCCTTTTCCCTTTTTCTCCCTCTCCCCTCTCTCCCCTCGCCCATTCCCCCTTCATCTCGCGTAACCAATCGCCATCCCGACTCACGCCCGCGGTGTGTGACAGTCGGCGCGTTTTAGCCTCTCCGCGCGGGCGCCGAAGGGGAGGGGAAAAAACACCATGAGTTTGTGATTCGGTGGGAAGCCAGAACGGGGTAGGGAGGGGATGTGAGGGGATGTTTAGGGGGAAGGGAGGGGGAGGAGATGTTTGGGGGAAGGGAGGGAAAAAGGAAGAGAGGGGGGGAAGGAGAAGGAAGGGAGGGGAGAAGAGGGGAGGGAAAGGAAGGGGAAGTTGGGCAGGTATGGAGGGGAATGAGAGGGGAATAAGGGGAAGTTTGCTTAGGAGGGAGGGGGGCGAGGGGAGGGGAGGATGTTTAGCAGGAAGGAAGGGGAGGAGTAGGAGAGGGAAAGGAAAGGAGGTGAAGTTGAGAGAGAAAAGAGAGAGAGAGAGAGAGAGAGAGAGAGAGAGAGAGAGAGAGAGAGAGAGAGAGAGAGAGAGAGAGAGAGAGAGAGAGAGAGAGAGAGAGAGAGAGAGAGAGAGAGAAAGGGAAATGTGTGGGTACAGGAGAAATGATGGAGGGATAGGGAAGAAGGGGGAAGGAGAGAGGCTAAATGGAAAGTAAGGGAAAGGGTAAGAAAAGGAAGGAACAAACGAAAAGAGGCGAGAAAGGGAGAGGAAAGGATGAGTCTGAGAAAAGGGAAGGGAGGAAATAGGAGATGAATAAGATAGACTAAATCACAAGGAAGATAAGAAACAAGAAAGTTTAGATAGAGGAGGAAAAGGAAGAGAAGAAAAGAGAGGAAGTAAATAAAAAAAAAGAGATAGCGAAAGGGAGAATGATAGAGAGATGTCAACATTAGGGGAGAGGAGAGGATGAG
>NW_020872101.1:112780-115280 GCF_003789085.1 Penaeus vannamei | reverse complement strand
TCTCTCTCTCTCTCTCTCTCTCTCTCTCTCTCTCTCTCTCTCTCTCTCTCTCCTCTCTCTCTCTCTCTCTCTCTCTCTCACCGCGTCAAGTTCCTCCTCTCTTTTTAGCTTTCCCTCTATATCCCATTTCATGTTTTCTTTTACACATTACAAATTTTTCCTATTACACATTTCTTTCCCCTTCCCCTACCTCTTTTGCGATTTTTTTCGTCTCTGTCTTGTCTGTTCTGTTCTCTCTGTTGATGTCATTCCTCTTTATCATTTTTATCATCACAAAGGAAGAAAAATGAAAAAGAGGGAAGAATGAAAAGGAAGAACAAATACAATATAACGAAAAAAAGAGATAAGGAATTAGAGAGACGAAGGGAAAAGAAGAAAAGCGAAAAGTTAATATGCAAGCAAAAATGAGGAAATAAACGACAACAACAACAAAAACGAGACGAACAACGAATAAGAAAACAAAACGAAAAAGACAATAATAGGAGAACAACGAATAAGAAAACAAAACGAAAAAGGAAAAAAGGAAATAATAGAAAAACAACGAATAAGAAAGAACAAAAAGAAAAGAAATGAAAAGAAAACAGCCCGATTAAGAACAGAGACAGAGCCCCCCCCAAAAAAAAAAAAAAAAAAAAAAAAAACTTTCGCCCATGTCTGTACACAGCCAACCTCGCGAGGCGTCGAGACAAGATGTCCATGAATCCATCTGCGAGCTTATCCCCCCCTCAGCCCCCACCCCGACGCTTAAAACCAAGACAAGGGGGAAGGATGGGTATATATCCGCTTAGAACCGAGAGAGGAAGGCGAGAAGGATATATCCGCGGCAGTTTCGGGAAGAAAGAGGATGGAGATCAGAGGAAAGACATGAAGGAAGGAGGAAGGAAGAACGGGGTGAGAAAGATAGAGAAAAAAGGAAAGACAGGAAGAACAGAGAAGGGGAGAGGAAAGAGGAGAGAAGAAGGAGGGATGGATATGAGGAGAGAGGAGAAAAGGATAGAAGAATGAAAAACGGAGACAGAAGGATAGGGAACAGAAAGAAAGTAAGAACGGAGAATGAGGGAAAAGAAGAGAGGATAGGAGAAATAAGAAAGAAAGATAAATGGAGAGAATGAGAAAAGAGGAGAAATAAACAGAAGGAGAAGAAAAAGAAAAAAATCAACAGGGAGAGAGACAAGAAAGAGAAAGGTAAATCAGAGAGGAAAAGAAAAGAAAAATGAACAAAGACGAAAAAGAAAAGAAAGAAGAGGAACAGAGAAAGAGAGAAGAGGAGAGGTCCTTGCGAGAGAAAACACTTGCGGCAGACGGGATGTGTTCCTCTTGAATGTGGGTTTTATAAGGATATGTTGTCGTGCGTGGGAGGGAGGGGAGGGAAGGGGGAGGTAGGGGAAGGGAAGGAGTGCGAGAAAGAGGGGAGGGGAGGGAGGGAAAAGGAAGGAGGGAGGGAGGGAGGAAGGGGGGGAGGGGAGGGAGATAAAGGAAGGGGGGGGAGGGAAAGAAGGAAGGAGGGGGGGGAGGGAAGGGGGGGAGGAGGGGAGGGGAGAGAAAAAGGAGGGGAGGGAAGGGAAAGAGGGGAAGGGAAATAAGGGAAAGGAAGGGGAGGGAGGGAGGGAAGGGAAGGGGGAGGAAAGGAAGGGAGAGAGTTTGGGATAGAGGGGAAACTAAGAGAAATGGAATAGAGAGAGACAGATATGGGTATTCTGGAAGAAAGGAGTGAGGGAAGTGGTATGAGGATGAGGGGAGTGGGGGGGTATGAGGAAAGGGGGAAATTTGGGTAAGAGAAACAGGGAGAACAGGCAGAGAGATACAAGGGAGAGAATCACAGGAAAGAGACAGAAACAGAAACAGAAAAAATGCACAAAAAACAAAAAGCAAAAAAGAAAAAGAAAAAAAAAACAAAAAAGCACAAATATAAAAAAACATACAAAAACAAAATAAAAACACACACATACAAAAAACAAAACAAAAAAACACATACAAAAAAACAAAACAAAAAAAACACACATACAAAAAACTAAACAAAAAACACACACATACAAAAAACAAAACAAAAAAAACACACATACAAAAAAAAACTAAACAAAAAAACATTCAACAACAACAACAAAAAAACACACGCGTGCAAAAAAAACAACAACAAAAAAAAAAACACACATTAAAGAAAGGATGAAAGAGAGAGAGAAAAAAAACACACATACACACAGAACACCCCCCCCCCCCCCGGCGGGCGCCTCCGAGGCCGACGCGAGCGGAGGGCGTCAGACAAGCGCAGCAGAAGGCCAAGTGGGTCTATTAGCCTAGAAATTGTTCTCTCCGGACCCGCGTGCTTCGTGTTCGCAGCGAGGGAGGATTACGGAGGAGGGGAAGGGAGGGGAAAGGGGGAAGGGAGGGGGAAAGGGGAAGGGAGGGAAAAAGGGAGAAGGGGGACGGGCAAAGGGGAAGGGGGAGAGGGGGAGGGGAAAAGGGAGAAGGGGGAGGGATGACGGGGGAGGGGCAAAGGGAG
>NW_020872101.1:87780-97780 GCF_003789085.1 Penaeus vannamei | reverse complement strand
CCACATATCATGTCGACTTCCTGTTGATCTCGTGCACTCTCGCGCTAAGAGGCTCAAGCTACTTCACTGCAGCAATTCTTCCAGCCAATCGTACCCTGGCAACAATTAGCCGGGACTTCAGCTGATTCTGTGTTTGCAGTGCAACATTTGCGACGTTTGAGGGCAACATTTGCGTGTGTTTGTCTTCATAAGTGTAGTTGCATCATGTGGATGTTTTATCTTGATCTATTATGTTATGTTGCATTATTTTGAATTGGTTATCTATCTAGGCTAATATTTTATCATTACTATTATCATTGTCATTATCATGATAATGATAGTAGCAATAATGAAGGTGATGATAATGAAAAACATAATGATAAGGATGATAGTGATAATAGTAATAGTAATAATAATAATGATAATAGTAGTAGTAGTAGTAGTAGTAATGATAACAACGATAATGACAATGATGATAATAATAATGATAATGATAGCAATGATATTGTTAATAGTAATAATGATAAAGACAATAATGATAATCATAACAGTAATCATAATCATTATAGTAGTGATGATAATAATAATGTTAATGATTATAATAGTAACAGTTATTATCATTACTGCTCTTTTCATCTCCACCGCAATTATCATCCTTATCATTATTATCCTTATCCTTATCCTTATCCCCATCATCATCATTTACAATAGTTCCATTATCAGTTCATTAACCTATTCCCATATTCGTTGGTATTTGAAGGTATTGTTCTCTATAGAGGTTTAGTGGACCTACAGTACAGTCAGACCTGCTCTGGACTGACTGTTCGTTGTCAGGTTGTTGTCAGTCAGTCTGTTGCTGTCAAATAAAATGCAGGGCAGAAATTTGTCCCTTAGAAGGCAGAATGAAGAGAGAGATAGAGAGAGAGGGGAGAGGGAGAGGGAGAGATAGAGAGGGAGAGGGAGAGGGAGAGGAGAGAGGGAGAGAGGAAAGAGAGAGAGAGAGAGAGAGAGAGAGAGAGAGAGAGAGAGAGAGAGAGAGAGAGAGAGAGAGAGAGAGAGAGAGAGAGAGAGAGAGAGAGAGAGAGAGAGAGAGAGAGAGAGAGAGAGAGAGAGTAGAGAGAGAGTCGAGAGAGAGAGAGAGAGAGAGAGAGAGAGAGAGAGAGAGAGAGAGAGAGAGAGAGAGAGAGAGAGAGAGAGAGAGGAAGTAAAAAGATGTTAATGTTGAAGATGATGGAAATAGTAATGGTGGCTGTGATGATGATGACTTTGATGATAACGGTGATAAAAATAATAATAATGATGTTGCTACTAATTTTGATGATAATAATTATCCGAAACTGATGATGTTATAATGATAAGGAAAAAAATAATAGACACACAAAGAGTTAAAAAACAAAAAACAAACAAACAAACAAACAAGCAATAACAAGAGAAAGATCTACCATACCCGACCACGTCCCATACAACACAACTTTCTCCCACGCACACGCAAATGGGTCCATCTCCACACCGCACACGCGACCGAGATAAGTCCGGCACGCACGCACATAAACAAAGTACACACATAAAAAAGGGCAAATCTTGAGACATGCATTTTAAGAGCTGCGTAAGAGTAAGGCAAGACGCTCTCAAACGTTCCCGAGTTGGCCATCAGAAGGGAGAGAAATGGCCATCAGATGAAGGGATTGTGGCAGTACGGAAGGAGGGAGAAATGGCCATGTAGACGAAGAAGGGAATAGTCGTCAAGAAAAGGGGAAATGGTCATACAGACTAGAGGGGGAAATGGCCATACAGACTAGAGGGGGAAATGGCCATACAGACGAAAAAGGGAATAATCAAGAAAAGAAGAAATGGCCATATAGATTAGAGGGGGAAATGTCCATATAATTGAAGAAGGAAATAGTCGTTAAGAAAAAGAGAAATGGCCATAACGATTAGAGGGAGAAATGGCCATACCGACTAGGAGAAATGGCCATGTAGACGATGAAGGAAATAGTTGTCAAAAAAGGAGTAATGGCCATACCGACTAGAGGGAGAAATGGCTATATAGACGAAGAAAGAAATAGACGTCAAAAAAAAGAGAAATGGCCCGAAGAAGGAAGAAAAGAAGAAATGGCCATATAATAGACATATGGCACCTGAGAGAAATGGCTATATAGACGAAGAAAGAAATAGACGTCAAAAAAAAGAGAAATGGCCCTGTAGACGAAGAAGGAAATAATCTTCAAGAAAAGAAGAAATGGCCATATAGACGGAGGAAAACGAGAAATAGACATCAGCAGAGGGCATGGCCATGGAAGAGGAGTAAGAAATAGCTGTCAGGAAAAGGAAAAATGGCCATACAGACGGAGGAAGAAAAAGCCACATAGAAGCAAGAGATGGCCATAGAGAAGGAAAAAATGCCCACATAGAGAAGGGAAAGAGGCCATACAAAGAAGGCAGAAATGGCCATCAGCAGAGGGAGAAAGGGCCATACAGGGATAAGAAGGGCCAAGAATGCTCCGCGCAGGATGTGGTGTCCCCAGATGCTATTAGCGATCCAATCAACATAGACTCATGAATATATGCGCGGGGTCATGTCGCTTCTGTAATATCGGGTTCCTCCGCGTTGCCGAATACACCTCATTCTTACCCCTCGTCTTTCTTTGCTCTTTCTTTCTTTCTCCTCATTCTCTTCTTTCTCCTCTCTCTCTCTTCTCTTTCTATTCACTCTCCTCTTTCTCCTCTCTTCTCTTTCTCTTCTGTCTCCTTCTCTCTCTCTCTCCTAATTCTCCCTTTTCTCCTCTCTCCTCTTTCTATTCATTCTCCCTTTTATCCTCTTTCACCTCTCTCTCTCTCCTCTTTCTATTCTTTCTCCATTTTTTCCTCTCTCTTTCTCTTCTGTCTCCTTCTCTCTCTCCTAATTCTCCTCTCTCGCCTCTTTCTCTTCATTCTCCTCTCTCTCCTCGCTCTCTCGTTTCTTTTTTCACTCTTTTATTGCTTTTCTTCGTTCTTTTCATTGTCATTTCCTTTATCTTATTCATATATTTATTTATCTGTTTATTTAGTTTAATCAATAATGTTTCTCTTTTCTACATTCTTTCTTTCTTGTCTCTTATCCCCCACTTCCTTTTTTATTAGTTCCTCACTTCTTATCTTTTTTTCCTTTTTCCTCCCCTGCATCATATTTTTCTTCTTCCTTCCCTTCTTTCATATTCTCTTTCTTTCGCCTCCTTTCCCATTTTCTATTCTCCCTCAACCCCCCCCCCCCACTTCCTGTTATCCTCCCCCTCGTCCTCCTACCACATTTCCTATTCTCTTCCTCCACTTCCTACTCTCCTTCTCTCTTTCTTCTCCTCCTCCACTTCCTATTATCCCTCCTTCCCATCCTATTATTTTTCCTCCTTCTCCTCCTCCTCCTCCACTGCCCATTCTCCCTCCTCCTGCTATTCCTTTTATTCCTCCTCTTCCCCCATTTTCCTCTCTTCCTCCTCCTCCTCCACCCTTCCCATCCTCCCCCTTGTCTCTCACTTCCCATTCTCCTTCCTCCTATTATTTCCCTCCTCCCTCTTCTCCTCTACTTCCCTCTCTTCCTCCTCCTCCTCCCCCACTAACTAAACTTTTTCCTTTTTCGTCATCCTCCTCCTTCCTCACTTCCCTCTCTCCCTCTTCCTCCTCCTTCCTCACTTCCCTCTCTCCCCCTTCCTCCTCCTCCCTCATTTCCTACTCTCCCTCCTCCTCCTCCCTCCATTTCCCTCTCTCTTCCTCCTTTTCCCCTGCTTCCCCCTCTCGTCCTCCTCCTCCTTCCTTACTTCCCTCTCTTCCCCTCCTCCTCCTTCCTCACTTCCCCCGCTCCTCCTCCTCCTCCTCCCCTCCCCTCTCTCCTCCTTCCTCATTTTCTCTCTCCCCCCTCCTCCTCCTTCTCCCCCACTTCCTGCCCCTCCTCCTTCCTCTTCCTCTCCAGCTCCTTCTCCTTCCTCACTTCCCTCTTTCCTCTTCTCCTCCTCCTTCCCGACGTCCCTTTCTCCTCCCCTCCCCCCCTTCCCTCTCTCCCTCCTTCCTCCTCCTCATCCCCTTCCCTCTCTCCCTCCCTCCTCCTCCTCCTCCTCCCCGTCCCTCTCTCGCCTCCTCCTCTTCCTCCCTCTCCCTCCTTCATCCCCCATTTCTCTCTCTCCCTCCATCCTCCTCCTCCTCCTCCTCCTTCCCTCTCCCCCTCCTCCTCTTCCTCCTCCCCGTCCATCACAGCCCCGCTCCTGGCCGGTGCTGCGACTCGCCCCCTCATTAGTCCGCAGGGGAAGGAGGAGTGAGGAAAAGCGGGTTTCTAATTTAATTTTGATACACAGAGAGAATGCGGAAGAGCGTTTATTTTGTGGCGTTTGTTTTCACTCTCTTGGGCTCATTTTCGTATTTCCTTTGTCTTTTTTTTATCTTCGTATTTTTGTGTTATTTTTTTCTTCTTCTTGATTTTGTCTTTGTTTGGTTCGGTTTTGTTTCTTTTCCTTTGTTATTTTAATATTTTTTTCTCTGATTAATTTTTCTTATCTTTTTTTCTTCCTTTTCTTTTCTTCCTTTTGGTGCTTGCTTTCTCTTTTAGGGGTGTCTTCGTTAATTGGTTGCGGTGAAAGGGAGAGGGAAAGCGGTCGGTTATATAATGCAAGAAGATCTACTGCTTTTACGTACGTAAGTATTTTAGGGTTTTTAATGAGTTAAGAGATGCTTTTTCTTTCTTTCTTTTTTCTCCACTCTTCGTTTGGTGGGTTCTTATTCTACTAGAACTTCATATTATAATGATGCACTGTGTAGGAATTAAAGAAATGTTAATGCAACGCAATTTAATGTCGTGAAATGGTTATCTACATTCACCCGTAACGAAAAAAAGAAAGAGAGAAAGAAAGAGAATTTTTTTTTCTTCTTCGAGCCGCCATTGAGAATAGCCATTCCATGAGAACCCCGCTACCTTCCGAACTCACTCCCCTCAACCCATTCTCCCCCGGCACCGGTTTCTCCCGCAGCGACCCCAGCCCGCGACAGCAATCCCTCCTTCACATACGGCGACTCCCCCAGCCCCCCCACCCCACCCACCCACCCACCCCCCCACCTCCCTCGCCATTCCGGAGCGCACAGGCGGCCCAACTTCCAGAACACATCCTCGGGCTCGCTCTGCTCGTGTCCTTTCATCAGTAAACAGCGCCAAACGCCGCAGTCATGGCAGAGAGCATCCAACCGCAGCCACGGGAGGAGGAAGGGTCTTGAATACCTTCTCTACCGCGCTTTCATAGACAAAAGCGCATCGCTATTTCCTTTCGTTTTGAGGGGATCGGGATATAAACGCACAGAGCGTATTCGAATAAAACGGGAACATATAATCTATACTACAATTCTACATCTAGACTTGAAACGAATTACTTTCTCTCGCTCCCTTTCATCAACAAAAGAGCATCGTCATTTGTTGTACAGGATGGGGATATGCGTGTCTAAAGCGCGTTTTAATCGCATAAAACAAAAAATATTTACATAACTTTTATGTTTAAACTAATCGCAAATGATATATACGTACATACATATAATAATATATATATATATATATATATATATAATATATATATATATATATATATATATATATATATATATATATATATATATATATAATATATATGTATATATATATATATATATATATATATATATATATATATATATATATATATATATATAGTATATGTGTGTGTGTGTGTGTGTGTGTGTGTGTGTGTGTGTGTGTGTGTGTGTGTGTGTGTGTGTGTTGTGTGTGTGTGTGTGTGTGTGTGTGTGTGTGTGTGTGTGTGTGTATGTATGTGTGTGTGTAAAATGAACCGTATCCATGTTAACAAATGTACAAAAGGTATGAATGTTTTTTGTGTGTATACACACATACATATATGTATTCATATATATATATATTATATATATATATATATATATATATATTATATATATATATATATATATATATATATATATATATATATTATATATACATACATACACGCATACACGCACCCACACACATACTGTGTGTGGGTGTGTGCTCGCGATTCTCCTTTCTTCCCCTCACTTCTTCCCTCTCTTCTATTTTCCTTCTGTCGTTATTCCAATCCACTTCAATTTACCCTCATCCATTCTTAAGTAGCTCTCGCTCCCCCCTCTCTCCGCTTTCTTTCTCTCTCCTTCTCTCTATCTCTCCCTTTCTGACCGTCTTCCCTTCTCTCTTGTTCTCATTATCACTCTGTTTATCTTTCTTTGTCTGACTGCCTCCCCCTTTCTTTCTCTTTCTCTATCTCTCTCTGTCTGTTCGCTTCGATTCTCTTTCTGTCTATCTATTCTTATCGTACTTATCCTTCCGCTCTTTATCAATCCCCTTTTCTGGCTTCCTCCTCTCTCTCCTTTACTCTCCCTGATTCTCCTTCTCTCTCTTCCTCTCGTCCTCCACCCCACCCCTCTTCCTCCGCCACAATACCATATTTCCCCTTTTATCATTTTCTCTTTCGTATCTGATATTCCATGCCTCTCTCTCCTTCTCCTTCACTTCCTTCTTCCTATTCTCCCTTCTCATCTCTCCCTCTCCCTCCATTTCTCTCCTCTTCATCTCGTTTACCCTCCCTTTCCTATCTCTCCCCGCCCTGCCATGCTATCTCTTCCTATTTCCTCATCCTCTCTCTCTCTCTCTCCATCCCACCCTCCCTCACCCTTCCCTCCTCCTCTTTCGTCCGTTCTATCTCCCCCCTTTTCTATCCTCCTTCCCCATGTCTCTGATCTCCCTTCCTCCCGGATCTCTCTCTCTCTCGACTGACTTCCCCTCCTCCCTTCTCGTCTCCCTCTACCTACACCCTCCCTTTCCCCTTCCCTCTCCACCATACCTCTCTCTCGACAGACTTCCCCTCCCTCTCTTGACAGACTTCGCCAACCCCAACTCCCTTCCTCCTCTCCTCACCCTCCTCTCTCGACTCCCCCGGTCCCTTTCTTCCTTCCTCCTCTCCCAATCCTCCCTCTCTAGACCTACTTCCCTAACTTCCTTTTCTCTTCCTCCCTTCCCTTCCCACCTCTCTCGACAGACTCCCCATCCCCCTTCTCCCTTCCTCTTCTCCCCATCCTCCCTCTCTCGACTGCCTCTCCCAGCCCCTTTCCTCCTCCCATCCTCCCATTCCCCCTCTCTTGACTGCCTCTCCCTCCCTCCCTCTCTCTCTCGACAGCCTCTCCCAGCCCCCTTCTCCCTTCTCCCCTTTTCTCCCCCATCCTCCTTTTCCCCCTCCCCAACCCCCTCTCTCGACTGCCCTCCCCCCTCTCGAATTCCGTGCAGTGCCATTCACCAAGGACGACTAATTTACTTTCCAATCAAAAACCCTCTTTTCTTGATCCTGGCACTTACGCGTTTTATCGAATATTCCCTTGTTAATTGTTTTATTCATGTTTTTTGTTGATTTGTTTATTTATCTCTTTTTTCATCTACCGATTTATTTGTATTTGTAGCTTCCCCTTCTCTTCAATTCTTACCAGCACACGTAGTCATGTATTGTTTGTTTATCAATATTCTTGTTTACTCATTTTTCTTTCATTATATTATGCATTACTTTTATTGACGTTGTCGCGTTTTTTGTTTTTTATTTTGTTGTTGCTTTTTGTTTTTGTTTTCTCTATTACCGTTTTTTCTACCCTCTGCTTTTAATCATCTCTGGCTTAATTTCTTGTAACTTATATCCATAATCCTGCGGTTAATGTTAGTTAAATCTGCGTGAATATGATTTTCCCTTTTTCGTAATGTAATTCCTCTCTTGATATGAGCAAAGTCGTTTACTTGTATCAAGGAGGAAAAAAAAAGTAGATAAGAAGCTTAAAAGTTATACTAACATCCTTTTTTTGGAGTGACAGGAAGACGACTAAAAACGGAAAGGAGAAACAAAAACGATCCTTCTGGAATTAATCTGAATACAAGAAGAAAAAAAGTTGACTTCCCTTCCCTTCTCTTAAAAAGAAGAAGAAAAAAAAATCCAATTCAATATCAATAATCATAACATTGTTTTTTATACTGAAATGATAACACACTTGCTCACTCACTGACACACACACTAACACACATACACACACATACGCACACAATCACACATACATACAAATACATATATCTATTTAATCCTTCTATCCTCTAAATCATCATTTTTTCCATTTCTCTCCTTTTTCATTTAACTATCTATTCCTTTATCTTTAGTCTCTTTTTCTATCTACGTGATTTATCTCTCTCTTTTCTCTCTCTCTCTCTCTCTCTCTCTCTCTCTTTCTCTCTCTACCTACCTACCTATCTATCTGCCTAAATACCTACCTACCTACTTAGCCATCTATCTATGTATCTATCAATCTATCTCTTTATCTATCTTCCGCCAGAGAAACATCTCAACCGCATAACCAGTCTGGCGCCATCTCCCATCCCCTCCCCTTTCCTCCACCACTCTTTCCCCTCCCTCCACCACTCTTCTCCTTCCCTCCACCACTCTTTCCCCCTCCACCACTCTTTCCCTCCCTCCACCACTCTTTCCCCTCCCTCCACCACTTTCTCCTTCCCTCCACCACTCTTTCCCCTCCCTCCACCACTGGACACCCTCCCCAACCACTGTTCCCCTTTCTCCACCACTCTAACCCTCACGTCTCCATCAATCTACCTCCTTCGCCTCCACCACTCTTCCCTTTTCCTCCACTACTCGACCTCTCTCGCCCTTACCACTCCTCCCTCCACTTACCCCTAGCCTCCTTCACTTTTTCTCCCTCGTCCCCACCACTCTGGTCCCCTCCCTACACCACTCTTCCTCCATCTCCCTCCAACACTCAACGCCTCTCCCTCCACCAGTCTACCACTCCACCCCATACCACTCTTCCTCCCTCTTCCCCCTCCCTCCACAACTCTAACCCCTTACCCCCTCTACTCACCCCTTCCCTCCACCACTCCTCCCCTTTTCCCACCGTCTCTACCCCCTCCCCTTCGCCCCTCCACCACCCTACCCCCTACCCCTCCACCACTCTTCCTCTTAGCTCCCCTCCCTCCATCGTTGTACCCCCCTGCCCCCTCCCCCTACACCACTCTTCCTCTTCCCTCCTCCTCCCTCCATCACTGTACCCCCCTCCCCCTCCTCAATCCTTCCTTCTACCCCTCCACGACTCTTCCCCATCCCCCCTCTCCACCACTCTTTCCCCTTCTCCCACCACCCTACCTCCTACCCCTCCACCACTCTTTCCCTTCCCTCCCCCCCTCCCTCCATCGCTCTACCCCCTCCCCTCCACCACTCTTTCCCTTCCCTCCCCTCTCCATCACTCTAGCCCACTCCCTCCACCAGTCTACCCCCTCCCCCCTCCCCCTCGACCACTCTTCCCCTTCCCTCCCCTCCCCTTCCCTCCCCCTCCCTCCCCTCCCCTCCACCCCCCCCCCCCTTGCTGTGCCGCCGTCTCTTCCCTGGCGCCGGGTGAGAAGCTGGTGCCACGCTGCTGTTGCGTCGAGGCAGAGCGAGTCAACACGAAAAGTCCATTATGCGCTGGTTTAATTCCTCTTTAAGTCCGGAGATTCTGCTGAGGGAAAAGCTTGGACGTCTGGAAGGGTGGGGGTGGGGGTGGGTGTGGGGGGGTGCAGGGGGGTGGGGGTGAAGGGAAAAAAAGGGGGGAAGGGTTGTTTGGGGGGAATGTTGGTTTATGGGGGGGAGTGTGGGGGGGTGGTGGTGGTGGAGGAAGAGGAGGAGGAAAGGAGATAATGGAGGAGGTGGAGGAGGATGGGCGGTGGTGGTGGAGGAGGAGGAGGTGGAGAGGAGAGGAGAGGAGATGATGGAAGATGGGGCAGGAGGAGGTGGAGGAGGTGGTGGTAGTGGAGGTGGAGGAGGAGGGGAAGGTGGAGGAAGAGGAGAAGGGGATGGAGGAGGAGGAGATAATGGAGGAGGTGGTGGAGGAGGAGGAGGAAGAGGAGGAGGTGGAGGAGGATGAGGAGGTGGAGGAGGAGGAGGTAGAGGAGGAGGAGGAAGAGGAGAAG
>NW_020872101.1:72780-80280 GCF_003789085.1 Penaeus vannamei | reverse complement strand
GTGTAATTATTTCTTGCAAATGGATGTGCCTGATAGGGAGAGAGGAGAAGTTTGAATATCTCTCCCTCTTGCCGAATATAATATAGCAATGGCCTGCAGCATACTCTCTGGCCAGTGGGAGCATAGCCTGTGTCATTTGCCTGTGCATTAGGGGTACTTTGCTGTACTGGCCACCGCGCCTCGCTTGGCAAATGGGAAGGTCTGGCCCGGAATCGAGTGTTTTGATTTTTTTTTTTAAATGGGTGAACTAAGGTGCTCTCTCTCTCTCTCTCTCTCTCTCTCTCTCTCTCTCTCTCTCTCTCTCTCTCTCTCTCTCTCTCTCTCTCTCTCTTCTCTCTCTCCTCTCTCTCTCTCTTCTCTCTCTCTCTCTCTCTCTCTCTCTCGTCTTCTCTCTCTCTCTCTCTCTCTCTCTCTCTCTCTCTCTCTCTCTCTCTCTCTCTCTCTCTCTCTCTCTCTCTCTCTCTCTCTCTCTCTCTCTCTCTCTCTCTCTCTCTCTCTCTCTCTTTTCTTTCTATCTCCCCTCTTTTTATTTTTATTTTTTTTGAAAATGGGTGAACTAATGTTTGCTCTCACTCTCTCTCTTTCCTTTTCCTTTCTCTCTCTCCCTCTCTTTTTATTGTTGTGCTTCTCTCTCACTATCTCTTCTCGCTTTCTCTCTCTCTCACGCTCTCTCTTCTCGCTTTTCTCCTCTTCTCACTCTCTCTTCTCTTTCTCTCTCTCACTCCTCTCTCTCTTTCTCCTTTCTCTCTCTTTCTCTTTCTTCCCGCTCGCTCTTTCTTTCTTCTCTCTCTCTCCTCTCTCCCCCCCTCTCTCTCTCCCTCTCCCTCTCTCTCTCTCTCTCTCTCTCTCTCTCTCTCTCTCTCTCTCTCTCTCTCTCTCTCTCTCTCTCTCTCTCTCTCTCTCTCTCTCTCTCCTCTCTCTCCTCTCTCTCTCTCTCTTCCTCTCTCTCTCTCTCCTCATTCATATTCGATTCTAGAAGGTAGGATGACTTAATTATTCATCCAAAATAACGAAAAGAAGACAGCTTACTTTAAACCAATTCTTTTAAGCAGACAACAAACAACAACAACAACAACAACAAAAAAGAAATCACATTCTTAATGTTAGCGATCCAACAATATGCAGACAGATGATGTTTACTTTGCTGGGCCAGAATCTCCTTTTTCGTCTATCGTCTAACACAATATCGCCGCGGTGACTTCTCCCGGCCAGATTGGAGAGAGAGAACCAAGAGGGCAAACAGAGAGCTGCTTCATATTCCATGTAACTTTGTAATTATATTTGGCTTGGTGTTATTGTTGCAGCACACACACGCGCGCACATAGATACCAGAATTCCGAGAGTTGGCGAATTAGTGCGTATTGAGAGAGAGGGAGAGAGAGAGAGGAGAGAGAGAGAGAGAGAGAGAGAGAGAGAGAGAGAGGAGAGTAGGAGAGAAGACGAGAGAGAGGAAGAGAGAGAGAGGAAGGGAAAAAGACAAAAGAAGTAAGAGAGAAAAACAAATTAAGTGAAAGAAGAAAGAGACAGGAAGAGAAAAAGACATCCCACACACACACACATACGCGGCCGCACATAAACCATTAGGAGTCATCAGAACATGTGGTTTTCAGCCTACGTAATTATCTCATATTCCATAGTACGAGAATTATGTATCAGACAAGCCTGCAGCCTCCATTTATCCCAAGCTTTCGCTATTACCCTCACATTACATGTATCGGGCTGCCAGCGGAAACATTAATCCCTCGAGGTATGCAGCTGCCACTTTATACATGAAAAATGGGCGAGGAACTTTTGAGACAAATGTTAGCTCTTGTCTCCGAAGACGAGGCGCTCCGATGTTAATTATTGCGTCAAACACTGCCTCTTCTTCTCGCCTATTGTTTTTCATGCTTCTCTGTCTCTTGTCGCATTTTGTTCTTTCTGTTTTACCTCTCCTTCTCTTGCTCTTGTTGTTCTCTTTCTATCATTTGTTCTTAACTTACCAGAGATAAAAGAAAGTTGTGTTCAAAGGCTCGAGGCATCAACACATTTGCTGTTCATATATTCTCTGTCTCTGGTTATTCGTTTTTCCCTGTCTTTCTCTTCCCTTTTATCCTATTCTCTTTTTCTCCTCAATCCCAGCAAAGAAAACATTAAAGAATACCATTCGACAACAAAAAGAGCATCACCGATAAAAGAAGAACAATTAAACTATGGATATTTTTTAATAAACAAAAAAGAAAAGCAGTAACAACAAAAACACCCCAACCGACGACAAAAACAGCGTCACCAAAAACAACAACAAAACCAAAAAAAAAAAAAATCTATATCTATACAAAAGAAACCCAAGAAGAATATGAAGAATCCCCCGCACATATACATATATTCCAACACCCTTTCCCGGTATCAGAATCTCCTCGCTCCCCCTTCGTTAAAGTCCCTCACAGTGATGCCTCCATCTATTCACTATTTTTCAGGCCACGGAATATTAAGGGAAACGCTGTTCTAATGCCGGCAGTGTAACATTTCTGAGGTTTAATGAGGGAGGAAAGACACGACGGGATGGGGATAATGGTGGGTAGGGAGGAGGGGGAGGGGGAGGGGAGGTAAGGAGAAGGGAGAGGGGGGGAGGTAGGGGGAGGGGAGGTAAGGAGAGGGGGAGGGGAGGGGAGGTAAGGAGAAGGGGAGGAGGGGGGAGGTAAGAGAAGGGGAGAGGGGGAGGGGAGGTAAGGAGGGGGAGGGGGGGGAGGTAAAGGGAGGGGAAGGGGAGGGGAGGTAAGGAGAAGGGAGAGGGGGAGGGGAGGTAAGGAGGGAGGGGAGGGGGGGCAGGTAAGAGGAGGGGGGAAGGGGAGGGAGGTTAAGGAGAAGGAGAAGGGGAGAGGGGGAGGGAGGAGAGGAGGGGGAGGAAGGGAGTAAGGAGGAAGGGGGGGAGGGGGAGGGGAGGTAAGGAAGAGGGGGAGGGGGAGGGGAGGTAGGAGAGGGGAGAGGGGGAGGGTAGGTGGGTACGAAGGGTAGGGGGGGAGGATAATGATGGGGGAGGGGTGAGGAAGGGGTGGGGGAAAGGGGCGTAAGGAGGAGGAAGGGGGGGGTGAGGCGAGTGTAAGGAAGGAGAGAGGGTTTGTTAAGCGAGGCAGAAAAGGGTGAGGGAAGATGGTCCTGGAGAATGAGGAGAGGGGAAGAGTAGGTAAGAGGCGCGAGGAGGGAGCAAGGTAATGAAAGGTAAGGACGGGGGATGGGTAAATAGTGTTGGTTAAGAAAGAGGGGGTAGATAAAAAGGGAGTAATAAAGATAACGATGGATAAACAGGGAGCAGGAGTAGATAAGAGGGGTAAGAAGGAAGAAGAGAGGAGCGATATTGAATAAGAGAAGGGGAAGGATAGATAAGAGATAAAAGTGATAAAGCTAGCAGGACAAGAACTAGAGGTAAAGAGGAAATAGAAAGGGGTAATGGAGAGGGGAGGGGGAGGGGGCAAAGGAGGTAAGAGAATGTGGGAGGGGCAGAAAAGTCAAAGTGCAGGGCAAAGGATCAACAGGATAAGGGAAAAAGAGGAAGAGAGATAGAGAGCAATAATAGAGGGAAGTGGAATAGACATAAAAAATATGTAGGCGGAGAAAAAGAGATAAGAAGAACTATAAAAAGAAAAGATAAAATTAGATATAAAGGGGTAAAGTGTAGAGATAAAGAGGAGGAGAAAGAATGGAAGAGGGAAAAATGAGACGAGGAAAATTGGAGAAAAAGGGGAAAACAAAGAAGACGAAAAACATATATGATGAAGGTGACGGAAAGGCTGAAAAGAAAAAAAAGTTAAAGGAGAGGAAAGAAATGCGACAAAATTATGCGAATGACAAACAAGGAAGACACAAAAGAAAGAGTCGAAACGGGAGACAGAGAAAACGTGTGTGTGTGTGTGTGTGTGTGTGTGTGTGTGTGTGTGTGTGTGTGTGTGTGTGTGTGTGTGTGTGTGGTGTGTGTGTGTGTGTGTGTGTTGTGTGTGTGTGTGTGTGTGTGTGTGTGTGTGTGTGTGAGAGAGAAGAGAAGAGAGAGGAGAGAGAGAAGAGAGAGAGAGAGAGAGAGAGAGAGAGAGAGAGAGAGAGAGAGAGAAGAGAGAGAGATGAATATTAGACTAGACAGACCTTCAAACAAAGAGACAGAAAGATAGATGAATAACCAGAAAAACAAAAAAGATAAACAGGTTTATATATAGAAAGATGAATGGCAAGATAAACTAAAATGCAAATATACAGATAAATGAACAATTAGAAACAGAGAGAGAAAGAGAGTGCGAAAGAGAGAGAAAAAAGGACTATTAATAGATAGATAGAAAGACAGAATCACACAAAAGAGTAACAAGAAAGGCGCACGAGAAAGAGTTTACAAGACCCAAGATTTGAGAATTAAAGCGAGGGAAAATTCACGAAGATTTTTATCCAGATGAAGGAGAAAGAACAAGGAAAAAGTGAGATAATGAGGGAGATACACAGACGAAAAACAAGGCCAGGCAACGCAAAGGAAAAATAAGACGAAGTGGATATTGTCAGGTTGAAAAAAGAAATGAAAACATGTTTACAAAGCGGGAATGGAAAAACGACAATAATTGAACAAAAATGAAAAGAAGCAAAAAAAGATGGAGGAAGGAAAGGGTAAATATCAGCGGAAAAAGAACAAAGAGGAAAGAAAGAAAGAAATCGCATAAAGATAAGAAAAAAAATCACAAAACAATCCAAAAAGAAAACAAAACAAAACAGAAATAGTGAAAGAAGAACGAAAAGAAGAAATCAGAAAAAGTGAAAAAAAACAAGTGGAAGAAGAAGACGAGAGATAGAGAGAAAAAGAAACAGAAATACTAGGAGAGGCAAATCATAAATTTAGCTAACATTAAGGATATCTGTGAAGGCCGCTATTTGGAGTCTAGCGTCCAGGATTTTCCAGCTGATGGACAGGAAGTTGGGGTTTGTAGGACAGAGGGAAAGGGGAGGAGGGGGAGGGGGAGAAGGGGGGGGGCACTACCATCCTTAAGGAGAGGTTGCCTCTTAAGGAGACATTTTAAGGGGGATTTGACTGACAGGGAGACTCACACTTGAGAGAAATTCGCTCTTAAGGGAGACTCATACTTAAGGGAGAGTCAGTCATATGGAGATTCAAATTGAGGGGTTTGAGTGAAGGAAGACTCACTTGAAGAATATCTCGCTGTTAGGAATTATTCGTTGGATATTTGGCGCAAAGCCTCTAAGCACTCTATACATCTAATAGCCACAGAATGCAAGATCCTATCTGTTGTAATGCCTCAAACAGACTTGATCGTGAGCCAGCTCTCATTCTTAACAAGTGAGTCCACTCTGAGAGTTCGACTCTCACATATCTCCGTTCAGCGTGATGAGCGTTGCTCGCCCTCTCCCCATAGCCGCCTGAAGAAGCGCCATCGAACGTCCATACCAACGGGTGAGCTCCCTTCTGACTCGAATACCAGCGCGGGTCGCACGTGCCACGCCGACTGCTTGTCGTTTATAACCGATCGATGTAGTATAAGAGAAAGAGCGAGAAAGGATCGGACCATTCCTACGATGAGACCTTGAGCAAGGCAGTTGCGTGATCAATCGCGCGGAGCCGGCCACGATCGTCACGGCTTGTTCGCACGAGACTACTTCACTCAAGCCGCTACCTACTAGAAATGTAATGAACATCTAAGGTTGTCTACGGCGATCAATTCGCGCCTGCAATTTTGGACCGCACCTCGCTCGTGTGCCCGGCCCCGGGGATTGGAACTCACCGGATTCGAGAGAGTAGGAGACGAGAGGAGAGAGAGAGAAGAGAGAGAGAAAGAAATGGAGAAGAGAGAATGAGGAAGAGAGGAGAGAGAGAGGAGGAGAGAGAAGAACGGAGAGAGAGAGGAGAGAGAGAGAGACGAGAGAGAGAGAGGAGAGCAGAGACGAGAGAAAGTAGAGAGAGACGAGAGAGAGGAGAGAGAGAGAGAGACGGAGAGAGAGAGAGAGAGAGAGAGAGAGAGAGAGAGAGAGAGAGAAGGAGAGAGAGAGAGCATGCGAGCGAGAGAGAGAGAGAGATTGAGAGAGAGAGAGGGAGGGAGAGAAAGACAGAAAGAGAGAGAGAGAGAGAGAGAGAGAGAAAAGACAAAAAAAAAAAAAAAAAAAAAAAAAAAAGAGAGAAAAAATGATTCGGATCGTGTTAAGCACCTTTTAATTCCCAAAGAAACGAATGTCCAGCGGACGTGAAATCTATTTGGTGTCTCTTCAAAAATCGTTTCCTGCCCCGAGTCCGCGTCTGCAGCGAGACGACGTTACGCTCTCCGGGAGAAGGACGACCGTGCAAGGGCCAATAAAGTGATGTAAATGACATCACTCTCCCTCTCGCTCTTGCTCTTTCTCTGCCTTTTGGTCTGTCTGTCTGTTTGTCTGTCTCTTTCCTGGTCTCTTCATTCCTTTCGGTCGCTATTTGTCTTCCTTTTCTCTCTTTTTGTCGCTTTATTTTCTCTCTCGGCTTCGTTTGTTCATATCTGTCTGTCTGGCTTTTGAATGTCTCTTTCTTTTATTCTCCCACTCTTTCTTTCCTTCATTTCCCTCTCTCTCTCTCTCTCTCTCTCTCTCTCTCTCTCTCTCTCTCTCTCTCTCTCTCTCTCTCTCTCTCTCTCTCTCTCTCTCTTTCCCCTTTCTCCCTCCTTCCCTCTCTCCCTCTCTCCCCTCCTCTCTTTCCCATTCCCTTCATCCCTCGTTCTCTTAGAGACGATTTTTGCCGAGGATTTGCGAAAAGTAGACAAGGAAAATAAAGAGCAGTTCGGGGGGGGGGGGGAGCGCGCAAGGAAATGAGCTACTTAGCAAATTATTCCGCATTAACTGGCCGTGCCTCGTAAACTGAGTTTAACTAGCCGGCTGGACACGCTTTGCAGTACTCTTACATGCGTACTCTCTCATAATACTCGTGCGAGCGCGCGAATATACCACCTCTCGTTATATATCTCTGAGGATCTCGTGACCGTTGCGTGTATGTCAAACGTGGTGACTTGTCTCGTGTCTACTCGGTCGTGCCAGTGTTGCTCCTGCTATACTCTGGCAGATAAGTCACCCTATCCCAGTGTTCTCTATGTGAGCGTGGTGACATTAGTAGGTGTGACATATGTACACTACTCTTCGTGCGAGTGTTTGCTTCGATATAGTGGTGACTATCTCGTCATTCTCTCTGTATATATATCTCTATATATACTCCTGGTGTGTTGTAATCTCTTTTACCTCCCTCTCTCTCATATATATATATATCTCCTCTCAATAATAATCTCTCTGCTCTCATTTGTACTCTTTAATATATATCTCTCTCCGAACTCCCGTGGGAGTGGTGAGTGTGTGAGTGTGTGTTTGTGTGCTACTCTCTGATCTCCTCTCCATTCATATATATATACAGACATTCTCTAATCTTTTATGTATATGGAGTGTGTGCGTATATTCATCTAATCACTATGTGCGCCTGCACTCCACATATATATAACAATCCCCCAATATAACGTTATCCAATAC
>NW_020872101.1:55842-60842 GCF_003789085.1 Penaeus vannamei | reverse complement strand
GGGAAATGGAGAGAGAGCAGAAGGAAAGAAGGTGAAGGGGGGAGATGGAGACAGATTGATAAAGAAGGATGGAGACAAGAGGGAAGAAGGGAAATGGAGAGAGAGGCAGAAGGATAGAGGGGAGGGAAAGGGGGGGAGATGGAGACAGATTGATAAAGAAGGATGGAGATAAGAAGGAGGAAGGAAAGGAGGAGAAGAAGGAAAGGAGGTGAAGGGGGAGATGGAGACAGATTGATAAAGAAGGATGGAGACAAGAGGGGAGAAGGGGAAATGGAAGAGAGGCAGAAGGATAGAGGGAGGGAAAGGGGGGAGATGGAGGGAAGACAGATTGATGGAGAGAAGGATGGAGACAAGAGGGAAGAAGGGAAATGGAGAGAGAGGCAGAAGGATAGAGGAAGGAAATTGTATGCATATGGATAGATAGATGAACACACACACATACGGATCTCTCTCTCTCTCTCTTCCTCCTCTCTCTCTCTCTCTCTCTCTCTCTCTCTCTCTCTCCTCTCTCTCTCTCTCTCTCTCTCTCTCTCTGTCTCTGTCTCTGTCTCTGTCTCTGTCTCTGTCTCTGTCTCTGTCTCTCTCTCTCTCTCTCTCTCTCTCTCTCTTCTCTCTCTCTCTCTCTCTCTCTCTCTCTCTCTCTCTCTCTCTCTCTCTCTCTCTCTCTCTCTCTCTCTCTCTCTCTCTTCTCTCTCTGTCTCTCTCTCTCTCTCCTCTCTCTCTCTCTCTCTCTCTCTCCTCTCTCTCTCTCTCTCCTGTCTCTCTCTCTCTCTCTCTCTCTCTCTCTCTCTCTCTCTCTCTCTCTCTCTCTCTCTCTCTCTCTCTCTCTCTCTCTCTCTCTCTCTAATATATAATATATATATATACTATATATAATATAATATATATATATATATAAAGTTATATATATATATATATATATATATATATATATATATATATATATATAATATGCATATAAATCCATATACGTGTGTGCGTGTATACACCCACCCACCCACACAACATAACATACATACATGTAATCTTTAATTACGGGTCATATAAATGGTCTAGTACGTAAAAAATAGTTGGAGCAGTCATATGACACCATGACAACCCCCCCCCTCACCTAGGTACGTAAAAAGTAGTTGAAGGCAGTCATATGACCCCATGACAACCCCCCCCCTCACCTAGGTACGTAAAAAGAGTTGGAGGCAGTCATATGACCCCATGACACCCCCCCCGCCCTCACCGCTAGGTTAACGAAAAAGTAGTTGAGGCAGTCATATGAACCCCATGACAACCCCCACCCCTCACCTAGGACCCTAGTTGAACCATAGGTATGTAAAAAGTAGTTGGAGGCAGTCATATGACCCCCATGAACAACCCCCCCCCTTCACCTAGGTACGTGAAAAGTAGTTGAAGGCAGTCATATGACCCCATGACAACCCCCCCCTCACCTAGGTATGTAAAAAGTAGTTGGAGGCAGTCATATGACCCCATGACAACCCCCCCCTCACCTAGGTACGTGAAAAAGTAGTTGAAGGCAGTCATATGACCCCATGACAACCCCCCCCCTCACCTAGGTAATGTAAAAAGTAGTTGAAGGCAGTCATATGACCCCATGACAACCCCCCCCCCTCACCTAGTACGTAAAAGTAGTTGGAGGCAGTCATATGACCCCATGACAACCCCCCCTCACCTAGGTACGTAAAAAGTAGTTGGAGGCAGTCATATGACCCCATGACAACCCCCCCCCCTCACCTAGTACGTAAAAAGTAGTTGAAGGCAGTCATATGACCCCATGACACCCCCCCCCTCACCTAGGTATGTAAAAAGTAGTTGGAGGCAGTCATATGACCCCATGACCCCCCCCCCCTCACCTAGGTACGTAAAAAGTAGTTGAAGGCAGTCATATGACCCCATGACAACCCCCCCCTCACCTAGGTACGTAAAAGTAGTTAGCAGTCATATGACCCCATGACCCCCCCCTCACCTAGGTACGTAAAAAGTAGTTGGAGGCAGTCATATGACCCCATGACAACCCCCCCCTCACCTAGGTAGTAAAAGTAGTTGAAGGCAGTCATATGACCCCATGACAACCCCCCCCCTCACCTAGGTACGTAAAAAGTAGTTGGAGGCAGTCATATGACCCCATGACAACCCCCCCCCTCACCTAGGTACGTAAAAAGTAGTTGAAGGCAGTCATATGACCCCATGACAACCCCCCCCTCACCTAGGTACGTAAAAAGTAGTTGGAGGCAGTCATATGACCCCCATGACAAACCCCCCCCCTCACCTAGGTAAGTAAAAAGTAGTTGAAGGCAGTCATATGACCCCATGACAACCCCCCCCCCACCTAGGTACGTAAAAAGTAGTTGAAGGCAGTCATATGACCCCATGACAACCCCCCCCTCACCTAGGTACGTAAAAAGTAGTTGAAGGCAGTCATATGACCCATGACAACCCCCCCCTCACCTATACGTAAAAAGTAGTTGGAGGCAGTCATATGACCCATGACAACCCCCCCCTCACCTAGGTACGTAAAAAAGTAGTTGAAGGCAGTCATATGACCCCCATGACAACCCCCCCCTCACCTAGGTACGTAAAAAGTAGTTGAAGGCAGTCATATGACCCCATGACAACCCCCCCCCCTCACCTAGGTACGTAAAAAGTAGTTGAAGGCAGTCATATGACCCCATGACAACCCCCCCCCCCCTCACCTAGGTACGTAAAAAGTAGTTGAAGGCAGTCATATGACCCCCATGACACCCCCCCCTCACCTAGGTACGTAAAAAGTAGTTGAAGGCAGTCATATGACCCCCATGACAAACCCCCCCCTCACCTAGGTACGTAAAAAAATAGTTGAAGGCAGTCATATGACCCCATGACAACCCCCCCCCTCACCTAGGTATGTAAAAAGTAGTTGAAGGCAGTCATATGACCCCCATGACACAACCCCCCCCTCACCTAGGTACGTAAAAAGTAGTTGAAGGCAGTCATATGACCCCATGACAACCCCCCCCTCACCTAGGTACGTAAAAAGTAGTTAAGGCAGTCATATGACCCATGACAACCCCCCCCCTCACCTAGGTACGTAAAAAGTAGTTGAAGGCAGTCATATGACCCCATGACAACCCCCCCTCACCTAGGTACGTAAAAAGTAGTTGAAGGCAGTCATATGACCCATGACAACCCCCCCCCTCACCTAGGTACGTAAAAAGTAGTTGAGGCAGTCATATGACCACCATGACAACCCCCCCCTCACCTAGGTACGTAAAAAATAGTTGGAGGCAGTCATATGACCCATGACAACCCCCCCCTCACTAGGTACGTAAAAAGTAGTTGAAGGCAGTCATATGACCCCATGACAACCCCCCCCCCTCACCTAGGTACGTAAAAAGTAGTTGAAGGCAGTCATATGACCCATGACAACCCCCCCCTCACCTAGGTATTAAAAAGTAGTTGCATCATATGACCCATGACAACCCCCCCCTCACCTAGGTACGTAAAAAGTAGTTGAAGGCAGTCATATGACCCATGACAACCCCCCCCCCTCACCTAGGTACGTAAAAAGTAGTTGAGGCAGTCATATGACCCCATGACCCCCCCCCTCACCTAGGTACGTAAAAAGTAGTTGAAGGCAGTCATATGACCCATGACAACCCCCCCCTCACCTAGGTACGTAAAAAGTAGTTGAAGGCAGTCATATGACCCCATGACAACCCCCCCCCTCACCTAGGTACGTAAAAAGTAGTTGAAGGCAGTCATATGACCCCATGACAACCCCCCCCTCACCTAGGTACGTAAAAGTAGTTGAAGGCAGTCATATGACCCATGACAACCCCCCCCCTCACCTAGGTACGTAAAAAGTAGTTGGAGGCAGTCATATGACCCCATGACAACCCCCCCTCACCTAGGTACGTAAAAAAGTAGTTGGAGGCAGTCATATGACCCCATGACAACCCCCCCCTCACCTAGGTACGTAAAAAGTAGTTGGAGGCAGTCATATGACCCCATGACAACCCCCCCTCACCTAGTACGTAAAAAAGTAGTGGAGGCAGTCATATGACCCCATGACAACCCCCCCCCCTCCTAGGTACGTAAAAGTAGTTGGAGGCAGTCATATGACCCCATGAACCCCCCCCTCACCTATACGTAAAAAGTAGTTGGAGGCAGTCATATGACCCATGACAACCCCCCCCCTCACCTAGGTATAAAAAGTAGTTGAAGGCAGTCATATGACCCCCATGACAACCCCCCCCACCCCCCCACCCCCGCCCTGTCACGCCAAAGTGCGTTCCAGACACAGCGGAAGTCGGCGCGGGATTCTCTCTTCATAAACGCTATTGATTATCCAACGTCTGGGATTCTCTCTTCTCCGAACGTCTGGGATTCTCTCTTCATAACGCTATTAATTATCCGAACGTCTGGGATTCTCTCTTAATAACGCTGCTAATTATCCGAACGTCTGGCAAGATGTTTGGGATGTTCCTCGTCCCAGTCATTTCTTAACATATTTTGAATCGATTTGAGTGGATCTCTGAACCGCTGAGAAAGATGTCTTCGTCAGCAGATAATGTGAACTTAGATTAAACTTAAACTTATATTAAACTTAAATTAAACAAATTAAACTTAAACTTAAATTAAACTTAGATTAAACTTAGATTAAACTTAAACTTAAATTAAACTTAGATTAAACTTAAACTTAAATTAAACTTAGATTAAACTTAAATTTAAACTTAACTTAAATTAACTTAGATTAACTTAAACAATTAAACTTAATTAAACTTAGATTAAACAAACTTAAATTAAACTTTAGATTAAACTTAAATAAACTTAGATTAAACTTAAACTTAAAAACTTAAATTAACTTTAAACTTAAATTAAACTTTAAATTAAACTTAAACTTAAATTAAACTTAAATTAAACTTAGATTAAACTTAAACTAAACTTAA
Source organism: Penaeus vannamei (assembly GCF_003789085.1). Taxonomy (NCBI): domain Eukaryota; kingdom Metazoa; phylum Arthropoda; class Malacostraca; order Decapoda; family Penaeidae; genus Penaeus; species Penaeus vannamei. The sequence goes on along the minus strand of NW_020872101.1, from coordinate 55,902 downwards.
ATTAAATTAAACTTAAATTAAACTTAGATTAAACTTAAATTAAACTTAAATCAAACTTAA
>NW_020872101.1:38342-40842 GCF_003789085.1 Penaeus vannamei | reverse complement strand
ATTATTAATATTGTTATTATTATTATCGTTATTATTATACTCTTATCATCATCACAATTTCTTCACAGTGGCATATCATTTTCCTAAATCAGATTTTACTGTTATCACTATATTATACTAAATTATTTATCTGGCGTGTTTTAAGGAAAAAAAAAGAAATGTATATGTATTTAATTTTATAATTGAATTCCTTTAAAGTCTAAATCTAAATTCTTTAAGAAATCTATGTCTATTTGTTCAAATGAGTGAATACCTTTAAATTGATGATTTAGATACAAAAAAAGTTAGATTGAAAGACCACCTTGAAGGCAAGCCAGTGAACAAACAAATACAAGAGATAGACCGATGTATAAATAAATAAATAAATGAATAACCACATCCCGTTTTCTTTCGCTCAAAGATAAATAAAAAGTAAAAATACAAAACGGATATCGCTCGAGGGTTTGCCCGGTGTTGCCATCGGGAAGGTTTCGGATTATTTACCGATCGGCAACAGGTGTTCGAAACGTTTGCTTGGCCAAGGACCGGAACTTCGACTTCGTGTTCGCCCGCTGCTCGGTGCTTGGGGAGGGAGGAGGAGGAGGAGGGGGGGGGGGGGATTTGAGAGGGTGAGTAAGGAAAGGGGGTGCGTGCGTGCGTGTGTATGGGTGTGTGTGTGTGTGTAATGTGTGTTGTGTGTGTGTGTGTGTGTGTGTGAGTGTGTGTGTGTGTGTGTGTGTGTGTGCGTGCGTGTGTGTGTGTGTGTGTGTGTGTGTGTGTGTGTGAAGTGAATGTTGTGTGTGTGTGTGTGTGTGTGTGGTGTGAATGTGTGTGTGTGTGGTGTGAATATGTGTGTGGTGTGTGTGTGAATGTGTGTATGTCTGTGTCTACTTTTGGAGGCATGCACACCATAAGTTTGTGCGGAAATAATTCGCATAGGCCTATGCATATCTGCAAATGATTTGTGTCCATATCATGTGTAAGTTTGTGTATGTATGTGCGTGACTGCGTGTACATAAGTATGCGTCCCATTTCATGTGTAAGTTTGTGCATGTATGTGCGTGACTGCGTGTACATGTGTGCGTCCTGTGAGTGGCTGTTCATTTTGCGTTCGACCGGAAAAAAGGTTCAAAGTTTATTATTTTTTTTAAACTTGAAGAATAACGTTAATTTGCTTGTCATAATTTTTGCTCTCGTGTGATCTCATCTCGCGTTTCATCTCGCATTTTTCTCGTCTCTCCATCTCCCTCGTTCGTTGGAAATTGGGAGAAGGGGGGGGGGGGGGGGAAGGAGGAGGAAGGGTGACGGGGCAGTTTTTGGTGATGATTATTATTGGTATTTCTCTCTCTTTCTCTCTGTCTGTCTGTCTGTTCTCTCTGTCTGTCTGTCTCTGCCTCTCTCTTTCTCTTTCTCTCTCTCTCTCTCCTTTCTCTTTCTCTCTCTTTCTCTCTCCCTCTCTCTCTCTTCTCTTCTCTTTCTCCTGTCTCTCTCTCTCTCTCTCTCCTCTCTCTCTCTCTCTCCTCTCTCTCTCCTCTCCTCTTCTCTCTCTCTCTCTTCTCTCCTCTCTCTCTCTCTCTCCTCTCTCTCATCTCTCTCTCTCTCTCTGTCTCTTCCCTCCCCCTCTCCTCTCTCGCTTCCCTCTCTCTCTCTTCTCGTCTCTCTCTCTCTCTCTCTCTCTCTCTCTCTCTCTCCTCTCTCTCTCTCTCTCTCTCTTCTCTCTCTCCTCTCTTTCTCCTCTCTCCTCTCTATCTCTCTCTTCTCTCATCTCTCTCCTCCTCATCTCCATCTCCTCTTCTCCTCTCTCATCTTCTCTCCTCCCTCTCTCTCCCTCCTCCCTCTCTCCTCTCCTCTCTCTTCTTTTCTTTTCTCTTCAATCCGGAAAAAGGACCCTAGAGACACTTAAAAAAGTAAAGAAAAAAGCATACTATTAGGATACGGGCGTGAAGGAGAGAGACTGGGGCCCCTCCTCTCCTCTTCTTCTCTTCCGCTCTCTCTCCCTCTCCCTCTCTCTCTCACCTCCTCTCTTCCTCATCCCCCTCTCTCTCTCTTCCTCTTCTCTCTCTCTCTTCCCCCCTCTTGCCTTCCCTCCTCTCTCTCTCTCTCTCTTCTCCTCTCCCTCTCATCCATCTCCCTTCTCCCTCCCCTCTCCCTCGCTCTCCTCCTCTCTCTTCCCTTCTTCGTCGCATTCTCTCTCTCTCTCTTGTGACTACCAGAATTCAAAAGTATGATGATCACTTTAACCATATAATAATGATAATAATATTGATAATACTGATTAAAGATTATAATGATATCAAAGACAACAATTATGTTGTAATGAACACACAACACATGCAACTATACATACAATACATACATACATACATTATATACATACATACATACATACATACATACATACATACATATCATACATACATACATACCATACATTACATACACTGACATACACACATTCATACATACATACATATGCATACATAACACACATTCAAGTCAATTCACATCTATAGCGATAGAT
>NW_020872101.1:30000-36998 GCF_003789085.1 Penaeus vannamei | reverse complement strand
GGATCAGAGAGAGGAGAGAAGGACAGTGGAGGAGATGAGAGGAGAGCGAGAGAGAGAATAGTGAGATGAAGAGTATAGTCGAGAGAGAGATAGTGAGAGAGAGAAATAGTGAGTGAGGAGAGAGAGAGGAGACTTTGATAGAGTGATGACATCGTGAGACGACGTGGAGAGAATGAAGAGCCGAGTAGGAGAGAGCAGAGTGAGACCGTAGGAGAGAGGAACACCGATGAGAGAGAGGAGAAGAGAGGAGAAGAGAGAGAAAGAATGAGAGGAGAAGAGAGAGAGACCGAGAGAGACGAGAGAGACGAGATGAGGAGAGAGAGGGAGGAGAAGAGAGAGAAAGAGGAGAAAGACAGACAGAGGAAGATATAGACACATCACCAGATAAAATAGAAATACAGATACAGAGCAAGAGGAGAGAAAAGACAAAGGAAAAAGGAAAAAAGAAGAGGAAATATTCAAACAGAAATACAGATTTAGAGAGCCAGAGAGAGAGAGAGAGAGGAGAGAAGAGAGAGAGAGAGAGAGAGAGAGAGACGAGGAGAGAGAAGAGAAGAGAGGAGACGAGAGATGACGAGAGACGGAGAGCTGAGAGAGAGAGAGAAGAGAGATGGAGAAGGAGAGAAGAGAGAGAGAGAGAAATTGATTGGCGCAGCATAAAAGAGGAATATTCCACAGAATACAGACAGAGAGCAGAGAGAGAGGAAGAAAAGAAAAAAAAATTGATTGGCGAGCATAAAAGAGGGAATATTCCATGACCTTTCATATTCCTATCCTAGTGATCAAAGTGTCATCGGAAGGTAAAGGTGAACGATACGAGAGAAAACCTTTATCTGCATAATCTACAGTCGCTGAGCACACGGAGAAATATTTTTTTTGCCGACTCCCATTTCCTTTTCTTATCACTTGTGCTTATCACTATTAAAGGAAAAAGGGTCATTTATATCGGGGGCATTTTCATTTCCTTGTTTACGACTCTTTTGACTGTGAGATGTATACTTAGAAATTAATACTTTGGTGTTTATTTTTCTCTGTATTCATTCATCCAGTAATCTATTCGTTATTATGCAAAATCTTTTAAAAACTGAAATTCATTTAGTAATTCATTTTTATTTCTCTCTCTTTCTCTTAGCTAACTTACTGTTTCAATATTGCGCCCGGAATACGCGCGTGCGTGTGTGTATGTGTGTCTGTGTGTGAGTTTGTGTAGTGTATGAGTGTGGAGTGTGAGTGTATGATGTGTGTGTGTGTGTGTTTGAGTGTATGAGTGTGAGTCGATGCTGTGTGTATGTATGTATATGTGTATGTATATGTGTATGTATGTATATGTGTGTGCATGTGCGTGTGTATGCGTGCGTTCGTGTATGCGTGCGTATGCGTATGTACACGCCCCCACATTTCGAGGCGAAGGATCTGGCTCTCACCGGAAACCATCAAAATAATACACACGAATATGAGATAACTCGAAATAAGGCTTTCAAAAAATGGCCAACCCAGGCATCTATCTATCAGCGACGCCATTTCTTTTTCTGAAAGCTATGAATAATTTGTCAGAGTTCTGCAAAAGGTACATCAATTGTCTCTTCGAACTCAGGGGAGAAAAGAATAGCAAAAAAATCTAAAAAAGAGGGAGAGGGAGAGGAGAGAAGGAAGTGTGTAGTGTGTGTGTGTGTGATTGTGTGTGTGTGTCGTGTGTGTGTGTGTGTGTGTGTGTTGTGTGTGTGTGTGTTGAGAGGTGAGAGAGAGAAACAAGATGAGAGAGAGAAAGAGAATAGAATGAGAGAGAGAGAGAGAGAGAGAGATAGTGTGAGGAGAGAGATGAGAGAGAGAGAGAGAGAGACGAGAGAGAGAGGAGAGGAGAGAAGGAGAGAGGCGAGAGAGAGAGAGAGAGGAGAGAGAGAGAGGAAGAGAGAGAGAGAGAGAGAGAGAGAGAGAGAGAGAGAGAGAAGAGGAGAAGAGGAGAGGAGAGAGAGAGAGAGAGAGAGAGAGAAGAGAAAGAAGAGAGAGAAATATTTCTCAGACAAGGCAAAAACATTAGCAAACCACCCAAGACTTTTTGTACAGAACAAAACCTTAATAATAATAATAACAACAATAACACTAATAATAAAAGAATAAAATAACGAAGAAAATAAGTAAAACACAAAGAATAACAACCAACCTAGTCTCTCACAAAAAAAAAAAAAAAATCTTGCGCTTCACAGTCAACCAACAGGAAAGACAGGAAAGTGAGAAGTTCAGCGCAGATCCTCTCCGATGACTTCCTATACGGTGATCGATCACGACTGTTCACAAACTCTTATTATGGGCGTCTTAAGGACCTCGCGGCTGTCCCTGAGGAAGTGAACTTTGAGCAAGTCATCGTGACAAAAATATGCTTACGTGGAGATATAAGTAGTCTTAATGGATCCTCGGGCACACACACACATATGTATATATATCGTGAGTGTGTGGACATAAAACACGGACACGCACACACAGTACTCATAAGTACAGTGGGGGTGGGATGGGGAGGGAGGGAGGGAAGGAGGGAGGGAGGGGGTTGGGAGAGAGACAGAAGAGAGAGAGAGGAGGAGAGGAGAGAGAGAGAGCAGAGAGAGTGAAGAGAGAGAGAGAGAGAAGAGAGAGAAGGAGAGAGGGAGGAGGGAGGAGGAGGGAGGAGGGAGGAGGAGCAGGGAAGCAGGGAAGAGAGAGAGAGAGAGAGAGAGAGAGAGAGAGAGAGAGAGAGAGAGAGAGAGAGAGAGAGAGAGAGGAGAGAGAGAGAGAGAGAGAAGAGAGAGAGAGAGAGAGAGAGCGAGGAGGAGAGAGAGGAGGAGAGAGAGAGAGGAGAGAGAAGAGAGAAGAGAGAGAGAGAGAGAGAGAGAGAGAGAGAGAGAGAGAGAGAGAGAGAGAGAGAGAGAAGGGGGTGTAAACAGATAAATATGAAAACAACAGATAGAAACTAATAAATAGGGAACAACAATGATAAAGAAACAAATTACTCTCTTCCACTGAAACCAAGAATCAAACCACAAATATAAAAACGGCAGTACTAACACTACTTAATGATAATGGAACCAAGCAATTTGGAACGGGTCATTACGTGCGTAACAGATTGTCCCTTAATCAATAATTGCTTCACAGGTTTTCGCTCACGGGAACTTTAGCACCGCAATATCTCTCGCCTGAGGAAGTTCCTGGCAGGTTTATATAAGATTCACGAGCAACGTTGTATAAAATATTTGAGGTTCACCGAAATAAAGACAAAAAGGGGGCGAAAAGTAGGGCTTAGTTTTTATATACTGATAGTTGATCATAACGATGTGTTTTTTTATGATTTTAGGTAACTGTTATTGTTATTATTTTATTAGGTGTTATTTTGTTATTGTTATTAGGTATTTGATATTGTCATTTTGTCGGCGTTTGTCATAGTTCTTTTCTATGTCAATTTTCATCTCGGCATTCGAAATGGTAAAAAGAAAAAAAAAAGAAAAGAAAAGAAAAGAAAGAATAGAAAAAAAGAGAGAGAGAAAAAATTCTATCTTCAACATAATTTCCCCACTTCCTTTCAGATATTTTTTCCTTAATTATTTGCTGGATATACTAGCTTTTGCAAGGTGTGTGATACAGGAGCAATCTATATTTCTTCACTTAGCATTTTCTGGGCTTGTACCCATTTTGGATATTCGAACCGTGAAATTCTGGAAAATGAAAATAGTTTTTTTTTTTCTCGATGGCTAATAAATAATTATTTTCGTCACTTATGGCTGCATGAAGTTAAATATTCCAACATTAATTATTTTTCAAGTTCTTTGTCGAACTCGCTTTTGTCAGATGTGCGTTGGTCTCTATTTGTTGTTGTTGCGTAGATATTACACTCGGCTACTGCGTTTGATTTGCCATATTACATTTTTTCTGGACACATTCTGATGTTGTTATTGTGATTATCATTATTATCATCGTTATTATCATCATTATTACGATTATAATTTCTACAATGATTACTTTCATGTAACTATGATTACTATTATCATTATCATTATTATCATCATATTACTACTACTACTACTGCTACTACTACTACTACTACACTACTGCTACTACTACTACTACTGCTACTACTACTACTACTGCTGCTACTACTACTACTACTGCTACTACTACTACTACTGCTACTACTACTGCTACTACTACTACTATATTCATGTAATAATTTTTGCGTTGATATTTGTCATTTTGGTTACAGGTTCCTTTTATTCTTCCTATTTAGCTTTTACAATATAGGACAAAGAGACGATAAGGAAAGGGAGGGGAGGGAAGGGGATGGGAGAAGAGAGGGAGTGGAGAGGAACGAAGAGGCGAAAGAGCAGAGAGGGAGTGAGCAAAGAAATGAGAGAAGAGGGAATGAAGAGAAGAAAGGAGAAATGGACTGGTATGGTTGGGGGAAGGAGGGAAAAGGAGAGAGGAAATGGAATAAGAGGAAGAAGGGGAAAGGGAGAGAGGAAACGGAACATGGGGAGGAAGGGGAAAGGGAAGGAAAGAGGGAGGGGCGAGGGCTCGAGTCTCCACCTGTACTAGACCATTGCACGAAATAAAGCGAGTTGGCAATGGGTGAATGGGGTTGAGAGACAACAGGGAATCAAGATGGATAATATGAGGACGTTTCGAGTGTGAAAATAGACTAATGATAATTAGGAACATTAGGAAGTCCTGCGTATGTATGTGATTGGGCTAAAAAAAAATCCCAATTAGGTGTCATCATGACAAAGCATATACACATTAAAAAATTATGCTTCTCTCCCTTCAGTATCAACGTTTCGTTTCTGCTTTTAGACTTGCAATGCTGTACAGTTCCGCATGCTATGCTACATCGGACAATGCATGAACATTAAAGGTAATATAAACGACATTTTAAAACTTCAGTCAGATAAACGCATGCGCATAAAAGCGATGCCAGAAGTCACCTATTTGCTTATATATCATATGAAACCTTTCATATACCATGTCTGCAAACTGTTATATTCTACAACGTTGAAAAAACATATTTAAGGGGCCACTTACCACCCAAAAAAGCACAAATATAGAGGATAAGACGCACTGTTTGCTTTAGTATACTGCTGATGAACCGATTCGAGACTTTGTTCGTTCTCGTGGATAGACTACTGACTTCGACGGAAGCCTTCTACAAAATAACCCATATAATTAAAGGCGGTGTTTACACATGTTATTAGTGATAAACTGGTTTTACGTTATAAGAGATGATATGATTTTTTTGATGATAAGATAACTTTTCATTATGAATAGGATCATAGGATGAAGTAAAAGTCTCCGTTCGAGCATTCGGCTAAATATTTTGATCCGAGTGAAGCATGTAAACAATAACAGCGACTCGTGCCACGCAAAAAGCCAGTCGCGTACTGAATTTTTGTATTTTAAGCAGGATGTTGTGAATTATGACATTTGTGGTAATGTTGAGATATTTACACGTACTCGAGGATGCTATTGACACTTGTATAGAAGAATTAACGAGGTTAGATAACGACCAAGATGTCAGCGATCCAGGTATGCATGGCAGTTCGTTTAGGAGATGAATAATTTTTGAAACTTTAATTATCATTAGCTTAATTTCCCATTTAAGCGGCTTATGTACTCTTGCTTAAACAATTTGGATGTTACCATGATAGTTTTAGCTTGTTTTGATTATCCACGATTACATGCTAATTTAAATCTGGCTGATGTTGCAATAAGCAGTTGTTAATATCTGTTGATAGTAATATATATAGGTGTGTTCAGGTAATTGTTACCAAGGAACAATCATGGGTATTATGTGAACACAAAAACCCAACCGAATCTTTCGTAAAATCCAAACCTAGCCTTTCCTACGTTTTGTTTATTCCCGAAACAGGAGGGCAAGCCACCCTGTACCACCCATTTATTAGCGCTTCATTCCAACTTTTAGAAATTGGACATTCTGAACTCTGGCTGTGTGAAGTTCCTTACACTCTAGAAGTCGGTGGTGTCCATTTCCTTCTATCTCAGTATGTTGCTCTTGGTAACTATTACCCAGGTTGTATAGTATTAAACCATCTGCATGAACCTATAAGATGTGTGTGTTCATGATACATATTTAGGATAACTATCTCTTCAACTGGATGGTCTGTATCACTGATGATAGTAATATGCATAATGCATGTTATATATACAGTTATTGTAGAATTATCAACAAATGAATACAAGTAACATGATGAATTACAAAAATGCAAATGATGATTTCCTTGTGATTTCTGGAGGGTCGTACTTCCTAATTCCCTTCTCGTACGGTAGTGCGGTAGCTTTTAGAAATCCCTTTGCATAATCATTCGCAATGATTTTGGTAGGGTGATTTTTCTTAATAGTTTCGCCAAACTGATTTTGTTGATTTTGGTATCGTTGGATTCCTCTCACTCTCTAGTTCCAAACGTATAGAAATTATTGACCCTGATAGCAGGGCAGGGCGTGAAAGTTACCAGGGAAATTGCTCATTAAAATATGAATGATATATTATTTTGTCTAATGGACTAATACCCCCTGCAACCCCCAACCTGGAAAGTCTACTTCTGTAAATACTTAGAGGATTCTTTGTTTTTCTGGGTGGTGGTTGGGGGGCGGCTCCCCTAAGGGGGTCGTCGAGCGGCATTAGTCAATAAAGTGACTAATTTTGTGAAGATTGTTCATATTTTATTATCCTGCGATTTCCCCTGGTACGATTTTTTCATGCCCCCCCATGCTATCAGGGCCAAGAATGGAGAGGATTTGGAAGGTTTTCAGATAATAATTTCTATATATTTGGAAACTAGAATGTGAGAGGAATCCAACAATACCAAAATTATCACAGTCCGTTGGGAGGGACTATTAGAAAGATTACTTGGTGTAGTAATGGATTCCTCCCACTTTTCTACTATTGCATACATTTCACAAATCTTGCCCTGGTAGCAGGGTAGGGCACAATTGGTAACAGGAATTATGGGGTTAAAATCATG
>NW_020872101.1:17500-25000 GCF_003789085.1 Penaeus vannamei | reverse complement strand
TGTGACAGAAAGTTCAAAAGGACGGTGAACTTTAAAACTCACCTCAAAACCCATGAGCCGAAGAAATTCACGTGCATGTGGTGTAATCGTGAATTTTTGCAGGAACGCACCTTGCTTGGTCATATTTGCTCTCCTGTTAGGAAGTGGTTTAGGTGTCAGATATGTGGCGAAAACTTCTACAACCGTAAGAAATTACAAATGCATGGTGAGAGTTGCTTGCTTAAACCTGGGGAGGATGAGAGTGACAAAGAGGTTGTGGAACCAGCAAGCAAAGGAAATATATTACTTGATGAAAAAGCCAACCATATATCTCTTAATGACAAGTCTGAACATGTCTCAAAATTAGCTTCATTAGATGAAAAATCCGAACATGTCTCCCAAGTTCCTTCACTAGATAAAAAATCCAAACATGTCTCACAAGTTGCTTCACAGATAAAAAATCTGAACATGTCTCGCAAGTTGCTTCAAGATGAAAAATCTGAACAAATGCTTCACTAGATAAAAATCCGAACATGTCCCAAGTTGCTTCAAGAAAAATCCGAACATAGTTAAAAAAAAATCTGAACATGTCTCAAGTTGCTTCAAGATGAAAAATCCATGTTTGCTTCACTAGATGAAAAATCCAAACATGTCTCACAAACTGCTTCACTCGATGAAAACTCTGACCATGTCTCAAAACTTGCTTTACTTGATGAAAACTCTGACCATGTCTCTCAGGTAGATTTACATGAACATGAAGAAAAAGACAGCAGTGATGAAGCGAGCATAAAACATAACAAACCAAAGGAAAGTCACAAACATGGCAAAGATGATTGTCTAATTGCCATAAAGAGAGTCGATTCAAGAGCTGTCGTGGTGCCAAATGTAGTGAGGAAATCATTGCTTTTGACAGAAAATTTTAGTCAACAGAAACAACCTGATTTGCCTATAGGATGTTCCCTTGCAGAATTCTGTGGGAAAAGGTCAATTATAGGAGATGAGACTGGTAGTTCACCCAAGTTTGCAAAAATTATGCACAAGGCAGAGAAGTCTCCTGGTATGCAGACCTCATTAAGTTCCATGCAAACAAATAAGAAGGATATATTGCTGGGTACCAATAGGATTTGTGTTATTAGAAAACAAAATGGTAAAGAAATATCAAGGGAAAATTTGGATGATTCTGAACTTGTGTCACTTCGAAGAGAAAGGAAAGTGAATGGTGAAGATTGTGTACAAGTGTACAGAAAACCATACAACAGTGAAAGAGCCCTCATTGCTCAAGAACACATATTTCACCAAGGAAACAAACCTGGAGGTAATGATTACATGGACAAAGCAAAAGCTGATAATAGTAAATTGAAAAAATATGTAACCAACCAATTAACAAGATCAAATGTACATTTACCTGAAAAAAAAATATACATATCAAAAGTAGGGAAACTACAAACAAATAGAAAGATGAATGTTGGCAGAGTTGATGGCATTAAAGAAACGGGAATCAAAAATGTAGCTGCTCATGAAAAGATAAAGAATTTATCACCAGTTTTTTTTCGCAATGTGAAGCTTCCATCATTACAATCTAAAAGTGACCTAATGAATTATGATAATGCCAGTACTTTTTTTAAATGTATTCCTTGTAATAAGTCTTTCAAGTCTTTGACCTCATTCCAAAACCATAGGATCTATCATGTAAGTAAGGTACAGCAGTCCTGTGGTACAGATAAAAATATTGCAGATGTCAGTATGCAACAGCAAGCTGATGATGTAAAAATTACTGTATTAGACACAGGTAAAGCTATGCCACCATCTTTGAATAAGACTCAGCCTACAAAATTAAAGATACATGTTGTCACGCAGGCTGGGAAAAAATCCATTGCTTGTTCCAAATGTGGACAGAAGGTTCAGTTACAGCATGAACTTCAGGATTATGTTGGATCTCCCCAAGAACATTCAGATGCTGGGGAGATGGTCTACATCTCAAGATTCTCCAGACCTGTTGTTTCAAGTGGGAAGGAAAAATTCCAATGTTCTTGCAACCAGAATTTGGTTACAGTTGTGAGTGAAAATAACAGTGATAATAAAGGCAATGATTGCACTACAGACAACCTTGTTGATGTGAAGAAAGAAATGACAGATGATGACGTATTATTTAGGGAAGAGCTGGAAAGACCAGATGTGTCAACTAGAAAATCAGAATCGCAGGGATCTAGTTTTGGTAATTCTGATAAAAAGAAAAGAGTACTTGAAAGTTCTGTTAGTAGTGCATCAGGTGTCTCAGGCTTCGAGGCTCGGGTGAAGAAAGAACCATCAGAGGATGGCTTTTCATTCAACGAAGAGGAGATTCAGGTGAAGAAAGAACTATCAGATGATGAAATTTTACTCAGAAAAGAGATGGAGAGCTATGAACTTGCTGGATTTCACATTTCAGATTTGAGAGTAAAGAATCCAGAGGCCTTTGCTAATATAAAGTATGAGCTAAATGAGGAGGAGGATGTTGATATTGTAATCAAGGAAGAACAGGATGATTCTGATTCAGGATAGTAATTGGTACAATTTTTAAAAACCTATTGGTAAGCTTGTGTTAGCTGTTTTAGGGTCTGGTCAGATATTGTATTTTATTTCTGGAAAACGATTCTTAAAGATTTTCAGTCGATATGCTTTAATTTGCATATTTTTTTTATTTAGAAGTATATGTTTCATTATGGTTTAATGTAGGAAGTGCTTTTAAGAGATGGATTATGAAATTTCTTTGTACATTTCATTCTAAGAATATTCTTATCAGTCATTTTTAGATGTATAGATTTTTTATTGACACATTTTATTGTAGAAATTATATCATTCCATCATTGTTTGTAACTTTGTTATGTATTAAATGAGAGCCAACATCAGTACTTTAAAACTACCCTTTATACTTTTAATCTTCTTTATTATCATTACAAAATTCGAAGTCGACAGTTAAATGAATTATCCATCTCAACAGTGATAGATGATGGATGCAGAACACAATACAAACTGTTTTTATTGTTTTTATCCATTCTCATTATTGTTAATTATTAGGTACTGAACCTTTCCAAAATATGTTATAGAAATGTAGAAAAGGTATGAAAGAGAATGGATATCTTCACAATACAAGAGATGTATTTGACCGGTTTTGATTCTATCTTCGTCAGAAATAAATTACAATATCATGTATTTCTGATGAAGATATAATCGAAACCGGTTAAATACATCTCTTGTATTGTGAAGATATCCATTCTCATTCATACCTTTTCTACATTTGTCAACATGAATATGGTTCATGTTATAGAAAGTAAATTAAGCAGTTAATTATGGTTTTAAAAACAGTGCGATTGGGATATGATTTCACAGGATGAAGGATTTAAGTTATGTTAGAAAATTGATAGAAGAAATAGACTGAAGTTATAGTTTGAGGACATAACATTCGAGAGTGATTGATTCTGGAGTAGAAGATATGATATTATTGTGTGAATGTACAGTCTAGGACAAAAGTCTGGAAGCCTCCTGACCTAACCAATAAAGGTCAAGTTTTAGCTTTTTGAAAATATGACACATGTTTTGCAATAGTTTTGTCCACAGCTTTACTTATATATTTATGCAGATGCTGACCTAACCAAAAAAGGTCAAGGTTTAGCTTTTTGAAAATCTGATGCATGTTTTGCAAGAGTTTTGTCCACGGCTTTACTTATTTATTTATACAGATGCTGACCTAACCAAAAAAGGTTAACTTTTAACTTTTTGAAAATATGACACGTGTTTTGCGTGTTTTGTCCACGGCTTTACATATTTATTTATACAGATGTTGACCTAACCAAAATAGGTAAAGTTTTAGCTTTTTGAAAATATGACACATGTTTTGCAAGTGTTTTGTCCACGGCTTTACTTATTTATTTAATGTTCGAGGCCTCGCTTGTAATTATAAGTTTCAGCTGATGATGCTGTAGTTCTAATTATATTGGCCTGATATTGAAGGAAATTGAAGATCCCTGATATTATTCCTTATTTTTCGATTATTTATTTATTTATTTACTCTATTTTATTGATAATCAATTATTTATTTGTCATTTATTTATTTATTATTTGTGTGTGTGGTGTGTGTGTGTGTGCGTCGTGCGTGCGTGTGTGTGCGTGTGCGTGTGCGTGCGTGCGTGCGTGTGTGTGTGTGTGTATGTGTGTGTGTGTGTGTGTGTTGTGTGTGTGTGTGTGTGTGTGTGTGTGTGTGTGTGTGTGTGTGTGTGTGTGTGTGTGTGTGTGTGTGTGTGTGTGTGTGTGTGTTTGTCTTTGTGTGCATTTTTTTTTGTATGCATTTACCTGCTGCTTGCGTTTGATGTATGTCTTTGTTGTGTCATTCGTCATCAAATTACAGAATTTCCAGATTCTAAAGAGTCCCGAAATCGCCACTGAGAAATCTGATACTGCCTCCACAAATTTCAGGTAATAAGGATCTTTGCCTGCCTCCGATGCCCATGTTAATATCATCGTTTTCCGATTGGCAATACGGGAGGAAGCCATGCAAGTCAAATGAGATTTCCGGACCCACACACCACGCACACACGCACGCACGAATGCATCACGTACACGCACGCATACGCATACGCACACACGCACGCATCGCACACGCGCACGCATACGCACACACGCACGCACGCACACACGCACGCATACGCACGCACGCATACGCACACACGCACACGCACACACACACCACACCACACCACACACACACACACACACACACACACACACACACACACACACACACACACACACACACACACACACACACACACACACACACACAACACAACACTCACTCACTCACTCACACTCTCTCACACGTGCGCAAACTCCAAGGTACAATTCATGAGTTTCAATAATGAAAACAGCTCATTAGGTTTTCAGGTAAACGGCATATCTGCGGTTTAATGCGAGTACCTTGTGCTTGTGGAATGTCTTGGAACGAAAGCAATTGAAAGAAAAGAGAGCGATTGAATGTCAAGTTGCAATCAGTTACTCTTTGTACCCACTTTTTTTTCCGGGTCGTGAGAGCGTATCAGAGGATATTTGGAATGATGCTGACGAGGACATATCCCTGGGAACTTTCTTTTACGATCGCTTCCTCACTCTAATATGTCCCGCTCGCCATCTTCCTTGAGACCCCCCCCCCCCATCTGAGGTCTTACCCCTACCCTGTCCTGCGCCTTAGCACGAGAGATTCTTCGCCAGACCTTCACTCACTTTGCTCACACCGTCTTCATCATCACCTTCTCTCTCTCACTATTCCTCTTCTCTTTCTCTGGTCTTCTTCTTCTCTATTCTTCTTCTTCTTCTTCTTCTTCCTTTCTTTCTCCTCCTTAATCTCCTCACTTCCTCTCCCCCTCCTCCCTCTCACCTTCTTCCTCTAACTCTTTCTTAGACCTCCTTTCCCTCACCATCCTCTCCCTCCCCTCCCCCTCCTCTCCTCCCTCCCTCCCCCTCCTCTTCCTCCTCCTCCTCCCCCTCCTCTCTTTCTCTCCTCCTTCGTCTTCCCCTCTTCCTCCTTCCTTCTTCTCCTCCTTCTCTTCCTCCTCCTATCCTTTCGAACCCACAACCCTTCCCTCTCTTTCCCTCCCTCCCTCCCCCTTCGGCCCTCAGACCAGACAAATAAAAGTCATTTAAAAGATTTACACAGTTTGTGGTTAGATGCAGACACACGCAAGAGAAACTGTGATAAAAAGTAATGGAAAAGAAAGAAGGAAAGGAAGGAAGGAAGAAAGAAAGAAAGAAGAAAAAACAAAAGAAAGGAAACAAGAAAAGAAAAAGAAAAACAAACAAACATTATATATATATATATATATATATATATATATATATATATAATATATATATATATATAAAAGAGATAACCATCCAAAGCTGATCAAATATTTAATGTTATTTAAAGTCCATTCTGAGATGCTGTCATTTCTGATAGTATTATCCTTTTTATTTGAAGTATTGATATCATTTGAATCGCAAGCACATTAGATAGTGTTTTACCGTTAGCTACACAAAAAAGAAATATTTATAGTAATAAAGACTATTATTATTATATTATCATTATTATTATTACTATTATTACTATTACTATTACTGTATTTATTACTATTACTATTAATGATTATTATTATTTTATTATTTTATTATTATTTATTATTATTAATTATTATTATTATTATTATTATTATTATTATTATTATTATTTATAAAAATTATTGTAAAATTAAAAAGTAAAGACATTATTATCATCATAAAAATCAAAACACACGCATTAGAGGCAGGAGACTTTGTACCCGCGGTCGCTGGCGATTCCTCAAGACGCGGGTAATTTGTGGACCGCGCGGGAAAGTTTGTTTTGAAAGGGCGGCAACACGGGGGAAAATTACGTGTGTTTTCAGTGACAGCACGCCCGTATAGTCTGCCATTTCCCGTGTAATACGCTAGTCACACGGCGAGAGAGAGGATGTGTGTGTGTGTGTGTGTGTGTGTGTGTGTGTTGTGTGTGTGTGTGTGTGTGTGTGTGTGTGTGTGTGTGTGGTGTGTGTGTGTGTGTGTGTGTGTGTGTGTGTGTGGTGTGTGTGTGCGTGTGTGTGTGTGTGTGTGTGTGTGTGTGTGCGTGTGTGTGTGTGTGTGTGTTGTGTGTGTGTGTGTTGTGTGTGTGTGTGTTGTTGTTGTGTGTGTGTGTGTGTGTGTGTGGTGTTGTGTGTGTGTGTGTGTGGTTGTGTGTGTGTGTATAGTGTGCGTGTGTGTGTGTGTGTGTGTGGTGGCGCCTATTAGCCGAGATTCAATCCGTCTGCAGATCTTGTTACCGGGACTGCTGCAGGCTGTGTGCCGAAGTTCTCCGTACGTGCAGCTGTAAGATATACACCAGATGCTGGAGTATATTGCTTTAATGCCACACACGGAGCGTATCGGCGTGACGCGAGTGTTTTCCAGTGTGGATACAAGGGCGGGTGTTATGTGTATTCTGGTTGGGTTGTCCGTAGAGGGGGAAGGGGGGGGGGGGAGGGAGGAGGGGGAGGGGGGGGGGCGAAACAAGCGACGACGGTACCGGGGGATAGGGGGGGGGAGGGAGGATAGGGAGGGGGAGGGGAGGGGAGGGGGAGGGGGGGGGGGGGGGGGCGAAACAAGGCGACGGGTACCGCGGAGTCGGAAGACGGGCTGTCAACATTACACTTTCTTAGCAACCTGATTGGGTCCTTGCGTTCTTCCTCCCTTATCCTTCTCTTTCGTCATCCTCCCGCCTCTCTCTCTTTTCTCTTTCTTATCTCTCTCCTCGTCTCTCTCTCTCTCTTTTCCTCCCCCTCTCTCTCTCTCTCCTCTCTTCTCTCCTTCTCGCCTCTTCTCTCTCTTCATTTCTCTCGTCTTCTCTCTCTCTCTCTCTCTCTCTTTACTCTTTCGTCATCCTTCTCGCCTTTCTCTTCTCCATACCATCCTTTCGGACCCTCCACCCGTCCTCCTCCCTCACTCTCCTTCTCTGACCCT
>NW_020872100.1:415745-416845 GCF_003789085.1 Penaeus vannamei | reverse complement strand
GTAATAATGGTAATAATTGATTATGATGATGAGGATGATGATGATGATGATAATGATGATAATCATAATGATAGTAAAACACGATAAAAATAACAGTATCGATAAATAATAATGGTAATGATGATAACACTTATATTTTTTACTATCACTATCATAATTGTTATGATTATTTTACTAATAATGATAATGGCGGCAACAAAAAGAACATAAAAATAATGATGGTAATGATAGTATGATGACAGTAATGATAATACTGTTACCGACGACGATGATGATGATGATAATGATAATAATAATAATAATAATAATAATAATAATAATAATAATAATAATAAATAATAATAATAATAATAATAATAATAATAATAATAATAAATAATAATAATAATGAATAATAAAGTAATGATAATGATAAAAATACAAATACAAATAGCAATCATAATAGTGATGATAAGATAATGATAATGATGAGGATTACACTAATGATAAAGACAATAATGAAAGTAGTACTAATAATAAAAACAAAGATAAGCAACGGCTAATCTATGCTTCAGAGTGCAGAGCAACATCGGGACAGAGAGCGTGGCAGCGAACGCAAAACGAGTTCTAATGCAAATAAGCAGAAGTTAATTAGCCCGTTCATTAACCAACCATCTGGGAAGCTGAACATGCGGTCTTGCAGTCAGCTTTGCATGCAGGAAATATGTCGAGGCTCACTTGCATTATGCGGCAAGCAGAAAAAAGGGGAAAGTTAACTGTCTGGAAACCTCTTCTTGTAACGTGGAAGATTATGATAATAAAAAGGAAGGAAAGAAAAAGTGTGGAAACGATTAAAGCGATTACATAAATGGTGGAAGCTGTATTCATTTTGTTCATATTCGCATTGTCTCAACGAGCAACTGATAGCCTCTGTATCATCTATCTAGACTTCTGCTTCGACGAGTCTCGTGTTACTTCTTTCTATTCCTGATTTCTTCTCATTTATCTAAGCACAAAAGGAAGGGATCTATTTTAAAAAATTACACGTATTCACGAAACGTATGCAAAGAAAAGTTCCTCATAAGAAAGCATTCTTTTCTCTAAAGTCAAACACGTGAATG
>NW_020872100.1:390745-393245 GCF_003789085.1 Penaeus vannamei | reverse complement strand
AATTCGCAAGTGTTTGACAAGAGTTGACAGTGATTAGGACTAGCAATTGAAACCAGGCGGTTGGTGAGACACATCCTTGCTCACAGGAATTGCCCAAACACAGTAAAGTTTGACTGACGCTTTAACCGATCACGGTGTTTATTCACGTTGCCCAACATCAAGCCTTTTTCAACATCCAGTGTGTTCAAGCACTTACATATTAAATGTTGACATACCAATTGCGTTTTCAATAATATTTTAGATATAGCATTACGTACTTCATGATTTTTTTTCTTTTCGAAAATGTATGGCATTCGAGACTTCGTAACACGTCATGTTTTGAGTGAGTTCAGGCGACAGTGATCACGAACGGTCCTACCTGTACATACGGTAAAGTGGGCTGTCATACTTCAATTTCCGAAAACATATATATATATATATATATATATATATATATATATATATATATATATATATATATATATATATATATACATACATACATACATACATACATACATACATACATACATACATACATACACAGGTATATATACACAGTTTATGTGTACTAAATATCCATGTAAATACATAGATGAATTAATAATTAAAAGTGTGTGAGTGTGCGAGTGTATTTGTGTTTGTGTGTGCGCGCATACATGAGCTAGTCAGTGGTTGGCCAGTCTGCACAACATTGACCACCTGTAGTGTTCGAGGACGCTGCTCATTAGATTCAAATTGTGATCGTGAAGCACTGTACTCGCTTCTCTACGTGCTTGCGTGCCGAGTGCGTTGGTTGTTGTTGTCGATGGAGCGAGGGCATTACGACACCGAGTGCAGATGCGGCAGATAATGGGGACATTAGGCAATACTTTTTCTCCTGCAAATTGACGCGTCCCGTATTTGGATGGAATTTCTGGTAAAACACATAGTTTTCAGTGCATTTAGCTACACTAATGGGGCTGCAAGCACAGTGCTGCGATTGTTTTCATCATTTTCGTGGTGCACACCATTACCATGATCAAGAAAATAGATATTGTGCGTTCCTGTGACAAGACTGAATGGAAGCAAAGTCAAGATTATCGGGCATGTTTCGAGTTGATGCGTGTTATTGCCAACAAAGAGGGCAGAGAATGAAAATCCGTCTGGCGATGGAACATTAAAACGAAAATTAAGCTTTTTACAATGATATACTTGTAGTTTGGAAGAGTCTGGGGGAAGAATATGCAGTGCGACTAATAGCAAGGGAAAGGGAATATTCCTAAATGTGGAACACAAAAGAAGGTTAAAGATGATAAAGATCAAGAATTAGACAAACACGAATATACATATAAATACAATAAGAAAAAACTATAAAGGAGTAAAATTAGACAAATAAAAAAACAATAAAGAACGGTTTGATTTTATACAAAAAAGAGAAGACAGCATTGCACACGCGCATTATACCTATACATACCATTCTCGAAAGTGACATGCATGAGGACAAAACATGTGTAGAGAAGGCATGTAAGAGAAGTGAGGGAAAGAGGTGAACGGGGAGAAACCTCTGACAAAAAACATCTCCTAACAAACTGGCTGGTTTCCACTGATGATGTTGAATTCCATCAGGCCTTTAACTTCTGTTTATTTTTATTTCATACCCACACCGGAGATGCGATACCGGAATCCTTGGCTTGTGCTCTTTGCAGATGACACAAAGCTCTGTGATATAATGAGGGAGAGACAAAGTTGGTAAGTAATTTCCCTGAAACGTAATAGCCGGAGGGTTTTTGAAGCGTATATAAAAGGGAAAGACAAGCGGATACTTTGAAATAACGTTGATCTAATAAGCGGAACTTGGTACAGAGTTAACAAACAGGATGTAGGTTGAGTAGAGGAAATTGAAAGGGAAAAATTGCATTTTTAGTTTTAAAATTCACGTTAGAACAAAGAAGCAAGCTAAATGAAACTTTATGGCTTTCTAGGAAATAGACATCAAAGTAAATCCACAAATGTGGATGTTCGGGGTTACAAAGTAGAAGATTAAGATAAATAAATACAAAAATTAATATACAAGAATAACTAGATAAATGAATAAAATTTGGGAAGAGAAATTACAGAAATATCTTTCCCAATGGGACTGTAAGTTCAGAAAAAAGTGCAAAGACAAGCGACGACTATGATGAGGGATGACAGTCGGCGAAAAAGGAAAACCAATCAGAACGTGTTTGTAGGTAATCGAATACGGCTTGAGAACAAAGGCCTTAAAGAGAAGAAGGGTTAATTATGGCGATCAAAGGTACCCTGTTCCCACGCTGCTCTTAATAATCTATTCATTCTTCTTCTTTAATCCTATTCCGTTTACTGCTATGATTAAGTTTGCACGGCCATCTTCCAATGGCTTATCCCAGCTCATTTAGCGAAGGCATCGGGGGGTAAGCCTTGCCTTTCTTGGTAGCGCTTAATCGAATGAGTTTCTTCTTATCCTTCTTCTTCCCTTCCTTCTTTTGCTTTTTGTAGTATTTACTCTTTTCGTTGGCAT
>NW_020872100.1:383245-385745 GCF_003789085.1 Penaeus vannamei | reverse complement strand
GTGTGTTGAAGAATGATTGAGTCGGTGCATGTGATGTAAAGGAGTGTAGTGACATGAGAGATGAAGTGAGACGTGTGTAGCTGAGATGAGTGAAAGTATGAAAGGAGTCAGCTAGCAAAGGCATTTTTGAACCGTAGGCCTACACAAATTCAATTCCTGGATGAAGTCGACCGATTCCCTATATGCCAATCAGACCAGAAGTGTGCTCGATATATATTTATTTTTTATTAATATTATTTTTCTTGGATCAGCTGTATCAGTTGGAACATCTGCCACATATCAAGCTACTTTTGAGTGGCGAATAATATACGCTATTCATCTACATATATATATATATACGCGATATTGTATACTATTCTGAAAACATATACATATGCGCAACAAGCCATGTAGAATATAACGTGTGTAGACTAGCGTTTGTCTACACAAACATACACATTAGAATATATACAATATAGAGAATATGTCACATGCACAGGTAAACACGAACAACACAGCACATTCAACGTGTAGACGTGTTGTTGTCGAACATACATTTACAATGCAATATACAAGGAGCGCGCGGCTGATCTTCTTGGACCGGTTAACAACGCGAACAAAAGCGTCCAGCTGAGAGCCTATTAGGCACTTACCTCGTCGTTGATATTGGATATTGGAAATGCTGCTCACTTAAGCTTACTATGGCGGCGTGGATAATATATAGTGATAAGGGCGATAATTATAGTGATTGAGAGTAACAATAATCAGAAATGGAAAAGATGCATGCACACATAGACAAACACATAAACACACACACAGCATACACAACACACACAACACACACACACGATTCACACCACACCACACACACAAACAAAGCACTAGCAACACAACAACTGACAAAAATTAATTGAAGGATCAGGATTATAATATGTTATAGTATGTCGTGATACCATTCACCCATATGAATATAACAACGTATATTACAACCCTAGTATAGGGGAAGTAAATAAACAAAGCGAGATATGTGACAACTCTAGGTAGTTGAAAGGATATAGCCAGAAAAATTCCATAAAATAAAGTAGTATATAATATAAAATACAATCAGAACCGAAAACATATTTAGTATAATGTGAGATGATGCTGTTGTGGCTCGTCGTGTGATGCGAGTGTGTCCGCGTGGACTGTGTGAAGTAATGAATAACTTACATCCACAGCATCTGAGTAAGTCCCTATATAAGTATATCAATATATAAACACCAAGCCCATATATATATATAATATATATATATATATTGTGTGTGTGTGTGTGGGAAAAGTGTGCCGAATGCAAGCCGAGGTTCGCCTCCTGCAGGGATCTAGCAACGATTAAAGAGAATATTCTCCTGCTTATACTAATTGGTGTGTTGTGTGTGTAGTTTGTGTGGGTTTATGTGTTGTGCATGAAATATTTGTTCGCAGGGCTTCCTGGCCAATAAAACTCAATCAATCCCCATGCCAACTGATCCGAAAACAAGGGGTCAGACTTACTTAAAGTTCACTATTTTCTCAGCATCCACAAAGAGTTGGGGGAAGTTCTTTGGACGCTTAGTAAGTTTCTCGAGCGTCCTGCGTGGATTAATTTTCTATATTATATAAAAATATACCTCTTTCCATAATAATACATCTTGTTAAAATATTCATGTATTATATACTACAATATCATATATAATACCCTTATATAAAATATTGTATTATGATCAATATACCATACAGAATATAACCTCCCCCCCCACACACACATATACATGTTTTGTGTGTGTGTGCTTATAAATATATTACATATATTCATATACATGTATATATATATATATTATAATAAAATGAAATTAATATTACTATAATATAGTATAGTACCCTTTTTATATACTTATCCCTATCTTACCTCCTCCTATACATGCCTACTACACCTCTATATATAACATCCATTATATGTTCCATAGTCTAGATCATTTATAGTATAGTACTAATTAATATATTACATATATTAGTAGTTATACTATATAAGTAGTATATGTATATGTATGTATGGTGTACTAGTGTAGTTATGTATATATATATATTAATACTAATATGTTAATTTATATATATATGTAAGATCGTTATAATACACATAGTTATACATATACACGCATATATTAATATTTATATTTCAAATACATTTACACACAACACACACACACAACAACGCACGAACAAAGAGTCACTTACAGCACATTTAACACAGAACAAGCACACACAAAACAGCAATGAGCAACACACACGACCACATCAACGACGAGTCAACAAAGAATAAATATATAAGAAGATAATAAGAATAATACGATATAGTAAGATATATTTAGTGATAGCCATATAGATATGTATAGAGTAATCAACACGACCATCACACGACAGTTCATATATAGCAATCTCGAATATGTATATGGCACTATTAAGAGCTAAAATCAATTCGATGTTCCATATCAAATGTCTACATGCA
>NW_020872100.1:379913-383182 GCF_003789085.1 Penaeus vannamei | reverse complement strand
ACCCCCCCCTCCCCCTCCTCTCAATAAGTGGGAGTTTCTGCGTGTCTGCCTGTATCACTCTTCTGCGGGGATACTGAGCTTCACTTCGTTCGTGGTTACGTACTTGCATCTTCATGTTGGTTAGGGCATACGAAATTTTACTTGATAAATTGTGATTGGCCAATAGGGCAGGAAATTTTTATTGTTTGTGTGTTCGGTGTGAGTTTGTTTCGGGGGAAAGGAGAGTAAGTAGTAGATATAATTTAGATATTAGTGAGTCCTGTATCTTTACGAAATATTAATGTGATTTCAATAGTGAGGTAGATAATGGAAATGATTAATGTGATGGCGGAAAGATAATTTTATATATATTTATGTATATAATTGCATTGTGTTATATATTTGGTATATAATATGGATATCTATGGGTATAATAAATGAGTACATACATAATATTATATATATTATAGTATATATTAATTTCATGATAGTAATAACTATATATTATATAAGTGATAGATATATATAGGTAATTGTATAGATATTATAGTATATATAGTAGGCGATAATATTACATAGTTATGTGTATTATTATATAGTGTATTATATATATATATGTATAGTATACTTTTGCATCAATATTATAATACAATAACTACTTCATACATATCATATACATATAGTAGGTATAGTATAATTATATTATATGGTATTATAGGGGTAGTGAGTGTATATATAAGTATATATATTATTGATTATATTATAGGTCGATTGCATGAACAATATATATATAAATACGACAGAATATTATATAGTACTATATCATATAAGTATTATATATTATATATATATATATATGTATATATATAGTATAGTGTTTATGCTATTTTTTATATAATTGGTTGTATATATAGGGCTGATATCCGTCATATAGTTGATACTATTATTATATGATATTAGTATATATAGTATAATATAGTAAATAAGTAATATATGTAATTGATATAATAATAATAAGAGACAACATATGATGTATATGATATAGTATAAGTATTAATATTAATAGTAGAGATATATATAGTATGATATAGTATAACAGTAATGCATAATATGATTATATATGATATAATATATACTATTAAGTACATATTGAGTAATAGATATAATATATATACTCATAGGTAGGTACATGTGCATACATAATTATGATATATATATTAATATATATATTGTATAGTATATCCGTATTATATGATATAAGTATTATATAGGTATGATATATATTAAATGTGTTACATATATAACAGATATGTCACATATTACTAAGTGTATAAGTACATATACATTGAGAGGGAAACCAAAAAATAAGAGGGAAAGGATCCTGCTAAGATCGTCGAGGGGCCGCTACTCGTCCCGTGGCGGCCTCCGGCAACTCTCCGGCCAGCGCTCGGACCGGCCGGAGACGACATCGCCGCTGACGCGCCCCGCTCGACCGCGGCGGACGCCCTGCTCGCGAACAGACTCGCATCCAAGTTTGGGATGCCGAGAAAGGACGAGGAAAAGAAGAGAAGAAAGAAAGTAAGATCAGAAAGAAGGCAGAAGGAAAATTTGCAAGACTTTACGGAAGAAAAGTGATTGAGCTAAAAAAAAAAAAAAAAAAAATGGGAAACTGCGGATAGCTTTGAAAGAGAAAATATATATGACGAATTAAAACAAAGATTTGATATTTATCCAGTGAAAAAAAGAATATATATTTATTTTGATTTTTTGGGCAAAGAGAGAAAACTCCTATTTTTCAACATTCTTTCCTTGATTTAATAAGATTAGTCCTTCAATTCATCTTTTCATGTCTGGTTTTTGTTGTGAAACGAAGCTTTCAGCAATTAGTGATTGGTGCCTTTATTTAAAAGCCTCTTCGATGACACCAAGAGTTATCGCCTCAAGGTCTTAGGAATTGAACTTAATAATGCGAGAAGATTAGTGCTACCGAGAAGAATGCTCGGGGACATTACTGCTTAGGTGAAATAATGCGAGTAGTCTTGTACATAGTGAGATTAAATACCCTGCACACTCAGGAGCGGATATGTATTTCTAGATAGATTGCTACGATGAGATTATATATGAATAATATGGTAATGGTACAAGATCATGATAACTATGTAGTTATCTAAGATATATAGGTAGAGTTAGTATACTAAGTATATATTACTATATATTAGTTATGTAGTAATAGTATAATAGGTATAGATGTGCCATATCTATAATTAGCAACATACATTCAGTAAGTCACTATAAGGTCATGTATAGTACTATAATATAGTATTATATATTAAAGGTAATTATATATATACGGTATAACATATATATCATATACTATTTATGTTATTATAATGTAAGAAGCAGAACCACAATGACGAAACTAGATTGAAAGAAAACTGAGATCATACACTTTCGAATCGCCTCGACTCCATGTTCGGCGTCTGAACGGAGGGCGATTTCGAAACTGTCTCACTTACTTAGATAATCTACTTTGGTGCATGTGTGGTTTTCTTTGGCATATATCAAGACGGGTAGGGTGTGTTTTATATATATATTAATTATTATTATATATTAGTATAATAGATATATATGATAGTATATATATATATATATATATATTGTATTATATAATATTAGTAGATATAAGGAATGATAGTTATTTATATATACATAATGATTAATAGTATATATAATATGATATATATGAGCTGTGTGTGATTGTGGATATGTGTGGTGTGTGTGTGTTGATGGCATGTTGTGTGTGGTGTGTGTAGTGTGTATAGTAATATATATAGTATATATATATAATATATAATATATATAAGATGCTTAGTCATATATAGTAAATTATATAAAGTGATATATAGTAAGTATTGTATATATGTATAGTGTTATTAGATAATAGTAGGTGTATAATATGTGAGTTAACTATATATAGTATAATAATGTGTTGTGTGTGCTGTGATGTGTGTGTGTGTGTGGGTGGTGTGGTGTGTGTATGTCGTGATTGTGTGTGCTGTGGTTTGTGTGGTGAGTGTGTATGGTGTGAGTGTGTGTTGTGTGTGGTGTGATGGTATGGTGGTGTGTTGTGGTCGTGTGTGTGTGTGTTGTGGTGTGTGTGTGTGTGTATATGATATATATATTATATAGTATATATATAAAGATATAATAATATTATATATATATAGTATATAATATTATATATAACGTGCTTGTGTCAGTGTGTGTGTGTGTGTGTATATGTCATATAT
>NW_020872100.1:372413-374913 GCF_003789085.1 Penaeus vannamei | reverse complement strand
GACAGAGAGAGAGAGAGAGAGAGAGAGAGAGAGAGAGAGAGAGAGAGAGAGAGAGAGAGAGAGAGAGAGAGAGAGAGAGAGAGGAAGAGAGGGGATAGGGTAATAGTAAAAGATATATAGAAAGAAAAAGAGATAGACAGGAAGACAAAAACACAAACACCTCCTTTGTATGTGTTGATGTAATATATCCATAGCATTTATTCGAATATCTATCTTGCTATGTTTCCTATCTTTAGAGGGAATAATTTTTACCATTGGTAGGAGTAGAATCAGTAGCAATTAAGGCCATAATGCCAACGGCCTGAAACGAGCCGAGGAGGAGAGAGGCGGAGGAGGACGAGGCGAAGGTCCCCCTCCCCCGGCTCTCTCCCACCAGCTCGAGGCGCATTACGTCATCTCGGATCCTCTTCTCGGCTCCCTCTGTTAGCTCGCGTGTCAACAGCCGTTACGAGGTCCGACTGGAGGCACTGCGTCAGGGCATCGGCGGCTGCTTCGTCATCCCTCTGCTCCTGACGGCGGCCGCTGCTCACCGGGACGCGAGCCGAGCGGAGATTAAGGATGGCGAGGCGCAGCCGGGCGTGAATGGGTCGCTAATTAGGCTCTCATCCCCGGGCATGGCGGTGACGAGCGGCGAGACGGGTGCTTGGACTGACAGCTCGTTTGTCTTGGCTGCGTCGCCGTCGCCAGGCAACGCCCGTCTTCAGGAGGGAGACGCCATGACTCTCTTTCCGGACCCGACGCGCGACGTCGAGGGCTGGTACGCCGACGCCACGGACGCCCTCGTCGCGAATCAAACGCGTCTCGACCTCGACGCCAACAGCAGCTTCCTGGGCGCCCTGAACGGCTCCTCCTTCGACGCCGCCGAGGCCAACGCCACGGACGACTACGACTACGACTACGACAAGGCGCTTGAAACCTTCTTCTGGCGCGAGCTCACGCCCACCCTCGTCGTGTACGCCGTGACGTATGTGCTGGGCGTGGTGGGGAACGCCCTCATCATCTTCACCATCTACCGGTACCGACGTCTCAAGACCACGACCAACGTCTTCCTCGCCTCCCTGGCCACCGCCGACCTGCTGCTCATCCTGATGTGCATCCCCGTCAAGGTAGGTGCTGGCGCGTTGGTTCCTCTCCGGTCGCCCCGAGAGCCTCCTCAGATTACAAAGGTGCTCGGGGTTGTCTTTCCATAAATGGCGTCCGTATGGGAATGCATTGTGTATCAGCTTCTCGACGCGAAGGCAGATGATGCGGTATAGCACTCACAACGACAATAGTGGTTCGCTTCTGTACAAGGAAGGGACCGATACTTCAATGACGTCTGGCCGAGGAACAATAATCCCTATTGTCTTCGATTTTTGGCTCGACCCGTCTTGACATAACCACTTGGAAATTTCAACAAGGGGATTGGGCGGCAAGAGGGAGAAAGGTCTAACGGAGAGAGGGACGAGAAAGAGGGGAATTTTGTGTATGTGTATGCGTGTGTGTGTGTGTGTGTGTGTGTTTGTGTGTATGTGTGAGAGAGAGAAAGATGGGGGGGGTGATAAGAAGAAATTGAGAGGGTCACAGAGAGAAAGAGAGAGAGAGGTCACTGGGTACATAAAATGAAGGGCTTGAGCGAAAGACCGAGATGGAGAAAACAAGATGTAAAGATTCCTTTTTTATCTGTTCTCAATGAAGAGTATAAAAATGTATCAACAACGACAGCAAAAGAAAAATATATGTTCCTAATCTGTCTTGAAATGGAGAGAAAAAGTGTAAATATGCGTTGACAAGTATGGTTATATGATTCTGTATTTTCTATCCAGGCAAAAAAACTAATATTGGTTTCATAGAACCGTTAACATTAGTACTTTACCATCATTACATTTATGGAAATACTCATTTTTTCAAGATCTATCTTATGAAAAGCAATTCAGCCGCCAATCTTAATGTAAATCATTTCAATTTACATGGAGCGAAAATCTAAAGTAGCTATGCGAGGCTGTGATGATGATGGATATATTATTACATTTATATGTAATGAATCATATATAGGGTGTATGCTATGCGAGGAAATTAATATATTACGAACATTTCTGTGATGATGATGGGATATAAAAAACTAGTGTTAATGATGGTTATAACAATAACTAATTACCAATAATAGCATATATAATAATAACAACAATAATGATGATGACGATAGTAATGATAGTAATAACTATAATGAAAATAACATTAAAAATGATACTAATAATGATAATGGTGATGATGATGATGATGATGGTGATGATGATAATAATAATAATAATAATAATAATAATAATAATAATAATAATAATAACAATGATAATAATAACAACAATAATAATGATGATAACAATAATAGAAATAACAATAGCAACACAAACAACAACAACCATGATGATAATGATAATAATATTACTACTAATAATAATGATGATGATTATGACAATAACAATAATACTGATAGTAATAATGATAATGATAATAATCATAA
>NW_020872100.1:359913-364913 GCF_003789085.1 Penaeus vannamei | reverse complement strand
TCCTTCTCTCTCTCTCTCTCTCTCTCTCTCTCTCTCTCTCTCTCTCTCTCTCTCTCTCTCTCTCTCTCTCTCTCTCTGCTCCACCCTTTGTCCTCTTCTCTCACTTTATCTGTCCCATTTTATCCTGGTGTCTTGTTCTTGTTAATCCCCCGCTCCCTCTCTTCCTATGATGGAATAAGTTGGATATGACGAAATTCGATTTTTTTTTTTTATCCAATTTAAATTCCAAAATTTCATTCCATTAGATCTACAAATATACACACATCATAATATGCGTGTGATTGTGTGTTTGTGTATGTGATTATGTCTGTGTGATGGTGTGGTGTTTTGGGCCCCCCCCCCTCTCCTCTCGCTTTTTCTCCCGCTCTCTCACTCATCACTCATTTATCAGTTTCTTTCTCTATCTGTCTATCTATCTATTCTATCTCCCTCTCCCCTCCCTATTATTATTTTTGCTGTCTAATATTTACAGACAAGACCTTTTGTCTGACCTCTGTTGACTAATGAATCCCTTGTCATCTCTCTTTTCAGTGCTTCCCCTCTCCTCTTGCCTCACCCCTTCCCTCCTCCTCATCTTCTTTCTCCTCTCCTCCCCTCCTCTTCCCTTCATTCCCCTCCTCTCCTCCCCTCCTTTTCCCTTCATTCCCCTCCTCTCCTTCCCTGTTATTCCTCCCTCCTTCTCCCCTTCCCTTCCCCTCTTCTCCTCTGTCGCGGATGGAGGATGTTATTGGGAGAAAGGATCAGGCTTCCGCGGGGATCTCAGGGCCGTGATGTCGCCGACGCCACGTGGACGGTCGGTAGAGATGGAGGGGAGAGAAACGAGAAAGAAAAGGTATGAAAGAAAAAGAAATAGGAGAACGATATTTAAGTGCACACACAGACAAACCACAACAGCACAACACAGACACACACACAACAGGGGAGCACACACACACACAGAGCGAACACACACAAGCACACACAGCACACCAAACACAAAACACAGCACACAGAACACAACACACAGCAACGACACAACACAAAATTATAAAAAAAAGTAAGAAAATTAGTAAAAGAACGAAATTATAAAGAAATAATAAATAAAGTAATATATATATATATTATATAATAATACTATATAATGATTATGTATGATGATACTATATAAGTAAGTATAAAGTATAATAAAAATAAGGATAATAATGAGTATAAGTATATAATATATAGAAGTATAATAGATAATATACTATGTAAATAAATGATATATAAGAAAATACCAAGATAATAGAAGAAGGAAAAGAAAGAAGAAAAGAAGGATAAAGAAAAAGAAATATGTATATAAAGAATAATATAAATGGCAAGTAGCGAATATAATGTACAAGAGAAGATAGTATATTAATGATAAGAAGTATATATAAAGTATATAATAAAAGTATATAAAGGTATTATATATAAAATATAAAAAAAAAAGTAATATATAATATAGTATTACATTACAAGATAATAGAAGGTATAATAATATGTTATGAAAGAAGTATAAGATATAGAAATAAGATATATATATAAGAGAAATTTATAGAATATAAGAGTATACCAATGAAGATATAAAATATAAATAAATAAAGTATAAAAGATAAAAATATAAGAGTATAATAGTATAAAGATATAACAAGAATAATAAATAATAGTAGTATTATATAAAAGTATAAATAAGGAGAAAATATGTATAATAAGAATAAAAGATATACAAAGAATAATATAATAAAGAATATAAGATATAAAGATAATATATAAGTAGTTAGTAAAGTAAATATAATAAAAGATATATATATATAATATATAATAAAATAATATAGATATGTAAAGTGATAATGTAATAGAAATGTGTTGTAGAGTACATAAAAAAAGAAGAAAAATTGAAGTAGAGAAAAAGGAAAAAAGAAGAGTGGGTGAAGAAGTAAGGTATAAAGATATAAAGTAAGAGTAAGATAAAGTAAAGTATATAAAAGGATAATAATATATAAAATAAAGAGATCATATATAGTAATGATATAATAGTAAGATAAAATAAGATATATATATATAAGAAAGAAAGATATAATAGTAATTATAAGTGAGGTAATTAAGTAATAATACAACAAGTATGATAGTGATAAGAATATAAAATTAATATATAAAAAGAAGAAGAAAAGATAAAAGTAAGAATAAAAATATAAATATAAGAGGTATATATATAACATCTTATATTTAGAGAAAGAAGGTACAATATATATATAAAGAGCGAACAGCGTGTTCCGAAGCAAAAAAGAAGAAGAAGAGAGGAATAAAATGTAACACTGGGCACGAAAGAAGTATCCACACTAATGAACGATATTGTAAAGAGAAAAGAAAAAGAAAGGGGAAAAAGAAAAAGAAGAGAGAAAAAAAGAAAAGAGAAAGGGTAATAATATGATAAGTAGATCTTTTCATAAGCACTTCATGATAGTGTTACACGCACAAGAGGTCGGAAGAATTATTGTGTAGGGGCAAATAGTGCGACATAGGTGGTAAAGAATGTGAGAGAAGAAGGAAGGAGGAGAAGAGAGGAAGAAGGAAAGGGAAGGAGGATGAAGAGGGCAGCACAGAGCGTGGGCTAGGGGGCACAGTGTGCGACACGGAGAAAAAAGAAGAGAGGAACGGCAAATCGACCGCGAGGCGGACGGCGGCCAGAGAGATACGAATGAGCTAAGACAGAGGGAAAACAAAGAAGAAGAGGAAATATAGAAATACGGAGAGAAAGAACAGAAAGGGGGAGAAGATGAGAGCGAAGATGTGTAGAGAGAAGGGAAGAGAAGAAAATATAAAACGAAAGAAAAAGAAGAAGAGAGAAGAATGAGAAGAGGAAAGAATTCGAATATGATAAAAAGCAGAAGAAGAAAGAAAAAGGAGGAAAAGAAGAGAGAGAAGAAGGAGGGAAGGGTAAGAAGAGAGAAAGAAGAGGGAAGAGAAAGAGGAGAGAAAGAAAAAGAAAAAGAAAGAGAGAAGAAGAGAGAAGGGCGGACTAGAGGAGAAGGAGAAGAAGAAAAGAAGAGAAAGAGACGATAGAGGGTATAGCAGTGTAAGAGTGCCAATCGACAGGAAAAAAGGAATGACACGCTCAAGTAGTAATACATGAGTTTAGGTGAATGATATCCAGCCTATCCATAAAACACGGGAAAGGAAGGGAGAAGAAAATATGACGCCACGAAAAATGGATAGTGGGAAACTCGGCTATCCGTAGGTAAATAGCAGTGTATAGGGAAATAGTAATGTAGAATTCTATAGAGAAAGTAACAGGCCTATTGGCCACATCGCATTTGAGAAAAGCCGTATGGAAAACAGAGTAGGGAGACTAAACGAACGCGTCTAATGCATTCACTGCATTCCGAGGAGGAAGAGCAAAGCGACCGATACCCGAAGGGAAAGGATATATAACTTCATAATATATAAAAAACGAGGATTCCATTATCCATCTGAAATCATAAATGCACCTCAGAAGATCTGAATTTGATGAGTGAGGCGGAGAAGAGAAGAGAACGGAATGCTGCGTAGTCCGATGAAGAGAGAGAGAAAGAGGAAGAGGAGAAAGAGAGAAGAAATCCACAAAGAACAAAAGGACCCAGACGAGAGAAGAGAAAGATGAAAGGATTGTGAAAAAGAGATCGCATCCTACTCATGTGAGAATGAGAAAGATAGAGAGAGATGAGAAGGTAGAGAGAAAGTCGAAAGAGAAAAGGTAAGTCTATGGGAGAAATGCTGAATAACACCGATGCTCACTCCTAAATGAGGTGCTGAGCGATGGCGAGACAGGAGAAAGCTAAGCACTCGCCATTCACGGCAGTAGCGCGAGAGAGAGAGGGGATCGAGACCCAATCGGGAGAAGAGGTAAATAAGTAGACAGAAAGAAGAATCAAGAATGGAACAGAGAGGAGAAGTACATGAGGGAGAGGAATACGCGAATGCATTGACATGATGAAGAGAGAGAAAAGGAAAATGAATAATACTAAGAGGTAACAAAGAAAATACACACACACACACACACACACACACACAGAGACAGACACACCACACAACACACACAAACACACACCACGCTGAGAAACAAACGCAGTGACTAGGTAGTAGTAGAATATATATATGATAATGAAGATATAGAAAGAATTAGAAGAGAGAAGGAAGAAAGAGGAGAGACAGACAGAAAAGAAGGAATAAGAATATGTAGGGAAGCACAAACAAAACACACACGAAAGGAAGCACACACAAACGACATACAACACACACACACACACGACGAGCAGCTAACATGACAGACAGAAGCACACACACACACACACACACACACAATCACAACAACAACACACAGCGACGACACAGCACCAGACAACAACAAATAGCACATCAAAAAAGGAGAGAGAGAATCAAGAATATACATAAATAAACTAAAACTACTAGAATACACACATGAGAAGACAGATAAGAGAGAAAAAATAGCAAATGCGAGAGACTGGAAAGCAAACAGCAAAATAAAGATTACTTATTATTCAGATAAGTATAATGGCAATCTTAGAATATAAAGAACTAGTCTAGTATATATTAATAAGAAACAGGATAAATAAGAAGAAACGAGATATGCGATACAGACAGGAAAGAAAAAAAAAATTGTATTTTAAAAATGGAATACACATATATGCAAGGGTAAAGCCAGAGAAATTAGGTGATTTAAGGTCTGAATAAAGATATGATTAAAAAAACCAGAATAGGTGATATTAAAGTGAAGGATAGTAAAAGAGAAAGTGATTGAGAAAAAGACATATTTAAAAAAGAGGAAGACAATAGAGGAAAAATTAGAGATGATTAAGATTAGATAAAGATAAGAGGAATAGAATAATGTACCATGTGTTAAAAAAGAAGATAAAGTGAAATACTTCGCAAGATTAATGAATGCTCGAGTATAATACCATATACATCATTATTAAAACTTACTACTGATTTACAAGTATATT
>NW_020872100.1:334913-337413 GCF_003789085.1 Penaeus vannamei | reverse complement strand
GATTATAGACTGTGCGTTGGCAGCCCTATTGTACGGTGATGAATGCAACCAACGCTCAACTTAACAAAGGAAGCTACCTATAAAAGTACCTTGAATAGTATCTTGTTTTCTTTTAGTTTTTGTTTTTTGTTTTTTGTTTTTCAAGAGAATTACTGGAACGGGAAATCGTGGCAGCACAGTTTCCCACTCCATGCTATAATTAAATAGAAAAGAGAATATTTATCAAGGGAAAGAAAGCAAGAGAGAAAGAGAAGGAGTGAGTGATGGAGGAATGAGGTAGGATGAAAAGAAAAGAAAATAGTTTGGCTTCGATATTGTGTTTGATGTTTTTTTAAAGGAAATAACTGCCCTCACTCTGGAAACCTATTCTCTGACAAAATGAAACCCTACTCTAAGTATTCCTTAAAATCGATTCCTGTAAGGATTTAGAGCCGGAAAAGAGCTGCACCTTCCTTGGGTTTACTTTTATTGTTTCTCAAAAAAGAAAAGAAAAAAAAAAGTTCTTTCTTGAACTACTTCTTTATGTCATAAATAGACAAGATAAAAAGACTTTCGGTATTTTCTTGGCTACTTTTCCTAGCCCTTTCTTGTCCTATCTGTTGATGGAAAGGATTGAATCAGCAATGCTTCCATCCTTCCTCCTTCTAAGGTTGATTTAGTCAGAAAACTTGCATGGTCATTTTCTTATTGGCTTGGGTGTCGTCGAGGAAAGGTTGGAACTTCTCAGAGAGGAATCGCTATTTTCAGGCAGATTACTGAAACTTAGCAACCTCTTTCTGAACATTTATTTCAGAGTGGAATCGATATTTTCAGGCAGATTACTGAAACTTGACAAAAAAAAATCTGAACCTTTATTTCAGATTGAATCAATATTTCCAGGCAGATTACTGAAACTTAACAACCTTTTCTAAACATTAATTTCTCGATATTTTCAGGCAACTTACCCTTTCTAGTCTTTCTCTTGCTTAATGACAATACCTGTATTAAATTTTAGTGTAAAGAATGCTAACTCTTTGTTAATTAACTGCTTTCATCTTATAATCCTTTTCCCCGTAGATAAGGAAATCAGGAACCTTATTCATGTTTTTTGCAAGTTCTGATTAAGTACATCTTTAGGGAAGTTTACCACCTTACAAAAACCTCACTGATTGGGTTTTGAAGTGTTCTAGAAATCATGAACATGCCATAGTCACAGCGTATTCAACCCAAGTTTAGAAACGAATAGCCACGCGGTACATGATTGAAAGGCTGTTTTCTTTCTTTCTTTCCTTCTTTTTTCTCATTTTAAGAAGAGAAACGAGAGAGAGAGAGAGAGAGAGAGAGAGAGAGAGAGAGAGAGAGAGAGAAGAGAAGAGAAAAGAGAGAGAGAGAGAGAGAGAGAGAAAGAGAAAGAGAGCGAGAGAGAAAGGAAAAGAGAGAGAGAGAGAAGAGAAAGAGAGCGAGAGAGAAAAGAAAAAGAGAGAGACAGAGAGGTGGTCCAAATAAGTCATGCCACCTACGGAAAATAGCAACAACTCCCTTTCTCTCTCTCTCTCTCTCTCCTTTACTCACTCCTTTCCTACCTCCCTCATTCCCATCCTTTATCCCGCACACATACCATCCCTCTCTCCTTCTCTCTCAATTATTACACACTCGCCCCCCTACCCAGGTGACTCCTCAACACGCACTCGCCCCCCCGTCTGAGCAATGTGTGAGATAACGTATAGAAGCCGCAGTTATAACATAAACCGGAAGTTGAGGCAGTGAATATCTTCCTTTGATTTTTTTTCCTCCTGTTGCTTAAAGCCAGGCTGGAGAACATGACCATTAAGAAGTTTTATGAAATAAGCCTGTAATTTTTTATTTTATTTATTTATTTTTATTATTTTTATTATTATTTTATTATTATTTTTTTTTTTTTTTTTTTTTTGGTGTTCTTATGTTCCGGATTTCGTTAACAGAAAGATAAATGTGGAATTCGACAGGAAAATGGGGAGGACAGAAAGAAAAA
Source organism: Penaeus vannamei (assembly GCF_003789085.1). Taxonomy (NCBI): domain Eukaryota; kingdom Metazoa; phylum Arthropoda; class Malacostraca; order Decapoda; family Penaeidae; genus Penaeus; species Penaeus vannamei. The sequence continues at coordinate 335,423 of NW_020872100.1, read as the reverse complement.
TATAATATACTTTCTTGATGTGTGTATTCGTGTATTCGGGTATTTACTATAGGATTGATGATGCTGTTTATGATTGCATTCAAGAATAAAAATAACAAAGACAATGAAAGTGATATTGTACTAATATTGAATATAAGGATAGATAATATTGATTATTGTAAAAATGGTGGTAACCATAATAGTGATAAGGATTGCGGTGGTGATGATACTTATGATGATAATAATGATGATGATGACGATAATTACAAAAGTAAAATCAGGAGAAATAAAACGGTAAGCTATAGGAAGAGAGAAACTACTGAAAATATTGGAGGCAATATAATTATCCTCTTTCCCTGTATCCTCAGTTTACTAACAAGGGAAAAATAATAGAAAAAATAAAATAAAAAATAAGGGACACCCCAAATCAATTCCTTCACTTATTCTCTGCCTGTCGCTCTCTCTCTCTGTCTGTCTGTCTGTCTGTCTGTCTCTGTCTCTCTCTCTCTCTCTCTCTCTCTCTCTCTCTCT
>NW_020872100.1:329913-332413 GCF_003789085.1 Penaeus vannamei | reverse complement strand
TCATTTCATCAGGATTTTGTTCAATAACGCTGATCTTCCATCATATTCTCTCCAAGATCAGTTTTCTGGTCTTTCTCTCCAAGTATTGTTTCTATATTGCTATCTCCCAACACTCCTACATATTCACATTTAAATCATTAATTGATTCAGTAACTACATCTTGACCTCCTCGTCTTCCTCAATTCAGTGCATAATTCATGTTACCAAGAATCCCACTGCCTTAGCTTGCTTCTTTTCATCAGTTCCACAAAGTTGTAAAAGCAGGTATCATTGTACCTGGTGTCCAGAGGGAAGTCCTTTTCTAACAATTTTTTCCATGACTTCATCATATCTCAGTGTTCTGCAATTAGATCTAGTGACGCTGCCAGTGCTTCTCCCTCCCATGACTTAGCTTCACTGTGGCTTCAACTGTTAAGCTTCTTTCGAATTCATTCCCAAAAGAATTGTTCGAGATTCCCTGATGTGTCCTCCGCCAATCGTGTCTTGCCTGTTCTGGTCATGGGCTCAGCGGCCTGTTCTCATTTGACACTCTTTATGAAAAGGTCACATGGAGGATGTATGTCACAAACCGGAACGTTGCTGGTGGCGAAAGCAGGCAATCTACCAGACATTTTTCTTGCCTTGTCCTGTAGACGGTACCTTTCCGGCCCAAGGAGCCCTCGTCGTCCCTTGTTTGTGTGGGGCTTCGCTTCCGTAAAGGATTGACACCCAGGACAGGGGTGTCATCCTTCCTAGAAAGGGGGATTCGTGAGAGGCAGCTCCCCTTGAGGACTTACTAGGCTAACACGCGCGTGCACACACACACACACACACACACACACACACACACACACACACACACACACACACACACACACACACACACACACACACACACACGCACGCACATGCACACGCACTCAAGCACACACAAAGACGATACCCACTTATACTCACCAAAAGGAAATTTTACTTAATAAGAAAAACTGCTTGTTTATGGTCCCTTGCCTCGAGCACAGAGCGTCCGCTTGCCAGAATCCTTCGCCTTCGGGCAATTTGTGGAATAAGTTAAGAGTTGCATCTGTGTTATAAACTCCCAATCGCCGCTACGCAATTTCAGGCTGCGTATCGACCAGGGATGAAACGTGGCGGAAATTTTTGCTTTGTCTCGCGTAAATTATTTGAGTGGCAGACTGTTGCGTCCTTTTATGTTGCAAATCGCGTTGAAGGGAAAATTATTCTACTTCTGGGGGAAAAATGAGGACGATGTTGATGTGATTATTCTTACACATGTATTGGAAAATGAAAGCACAAGCATGGATACCTATTCTCTTTCTCCTTTTTTCCCCTTCTCCTTTTTAACGACTCGTTCTCTTTCTCTTTTCATTTCTTCTTTTCTTGATCTGTCCCTATTCCTTATGTCTCCTTTTCTCAACTTGCTTGTTTCCAGTCCTCTACTCTCTCTCTCTCTCTCTCTCTCTCTCTCTCTCTCTCTCTCTCTCTCTCTCTCTCTCTCTCTCTCTCTCTCTCTCTCTCTCTCTCTCTCTCTCTCTCTCTCTCTCTCTCTCTCTCTCTCTAACGTCTCCGCTGGCTTTTATCTTTTCCATTTTCTCCTTTTCTTCCTTCCTCTTCTCTTTTCTTCTTCAGTTAGCTGATACGAGAACCAGATGAGAACCAGTTAAGTTTAGATAACATATGAATATATATACACATACACATATATGTACATGTATGTCGAGACCGTTATTTATTCACCATTCAAAAGATCTATTAGTTCTAATCTTAAAGATGTTTAGACGCCACTCAAAACGTTTTACATATTTTTATATTTGCAAAAGGCACATAATTATAGATTTTTTTATAGCAAATATAGTAAATTATGATAATCATTTGCGAATAGTATGTTTGTTTAAATGTTAACGATTCATTCAGGGGAAAGCAACAAGTTCGTCGTTTCGACGTCTTGGCTCTACGCTCTGTGCACAGGTATGTAAAGTGCTCGTACAAAAAGTCTAGTTTTCCCCTGACATTATATACTGTAATGCTTAATAAGGCGATTGAAGTAATTAGGAAATCCCACTGTATTGAATTACAACATTCTTACGATTCTTGGCTCTCCACTCCGTACACAGAGAGAAGAAAAGGGGAAAATTCATGGCTAAGACAGCACCCATGATGCTTTGTCGTTAGGAACATTTATTTTGTTGATTCTTTATTCATTTTTGGTCCATAGATACAGCAGCGGAATTAGTCATACGTGACAGTTCCGGCAGTATTAATGCACAGATTGAGAATGGAATTATTCATTAAAGTAAAGTGTAAGAGAGGAAAATGATGAAGATTAAGAGGAAGGGGAATGGTTGTTTTATCTATCTATTTATTATATATATACATTTTTTTTTTTTTTTTTTTGCAAGTAAAATAAGGAAGATTACAATAGAAGGGGTGAGGGTTCATTTTCGTATATATGTATATATGTGTAACAACAGTAAATTTAGTTAGAATATATATTATTGCATAT
>NW_020872100.1:299913-302413 GCF_003789085.1 Penaeus vannamei | reverse complement strand
GGGGGGGGGTCATTCATTTAATTATCTGTCTCTTTCTCTGCCTATCTTCACCTCTATCACTATTTCTCTTTTCTCTGTGTGCATATAACATATATAAACATACGTACCTATACACACACACACACACACACACATGCATATATATATATATATATATATATATATATATATATATATATATATATATATATATATATATATATATATATATATATACATATACATATACATATATATATATATAATATATATATATATATATATATATATATATATATATTATATATATATATATATATATATATATATATAATATATATATATATATATATATATATATATATATATATATATATATATATTAATATATATTAATATATATGTCGACACATACACGCGTTTTTTTGGAAGTGCGGATATTGGCATTGTTGATATTTTTTCACCACGATGCATAAACTAACCTGTAAATCAGAGGTTCCTCATTCAATTTGAATACATTTCATTCAAGAGCAGTTTACAATAAACTGCACAATAAGAAGCGAGAAACTCCAATGTATTTCTGTATTCATATTTTTTTCTGTAAAGCATAAAAAACTGGGATTTTTTTTTTCTCTCTCTTTTTTGTAGGGTGGAGGGGAGATTTGAGAAACGAGTCTTTTTACAATACGAAATACATATTTGCTTCATTTTTCTTTCTTGTTGCACATTTAAGATAAAGTCATCAGAGTCAGAGTTTATCCAGAGTTCCTTCTGAATGCGACTGACATTATAAATTCACATGTATTGATAAGAATATATACATACATATATAAAGCCTTTAGTCAGGAATCACTTACTCTCGACATCCGGCTCCAGGAATATCTAAAGCCTTATGTCGTTCGTTCAAGCGGATCGGAATGCAGTTTGAACTCGTTCGCGCAGCTCAACGTGCAACGGTTGACTCGTCTCGCCTGCATGACGCTTGCTCGTTGACGGTTGTTCATTACGAACGAACAATGGGAGTCTTCATTTGTTTATATTATAATATATATATGTATATATATATATATATAATATATATATATATATATATATATATAAATATTATATAATATATATATATATATTCAGCACTTATCTGTCTGGCTATCTATCTAACTACCTATCTATTACCTATCTATCTATTCATCAATCTATCTATTACTTTATCTGTCTCTTTTCAATGAACTGTTTATTTATCAATCTATTGGTTATTTATCTATATTTTATCCACTGGCCTGTGATCTCTTCATATCCATTTCTTTTTTGTTTATTCCATCTTTCTAGGATAAACAATTCGGTTAACGTTTGTCTTTGCTTTTTGCGCGAATATGAGAGTGAGAGTTCGCAATCTGATCTTGTCACGTTATATATAAACAAAAGATATAGAGAGAAATCCGATTCTCGATATCCGGCTTTCAACAGTCAGCAACATCTATTTCAGCCATTTCCTCTCATTCGCGATATGCATTAGCACGAAAGCACAATCTTATATAGTTTTTTTTAATATTTATTTTCTTTTAAAAACTGTGTTTTCTTTTACAAAATGTGTCTCATCTACAGTATAAGTATATATCATAATAGCATATACATCTAAACCAACTATGCCCTTATCTCCATGATTTCATTTCCAAAGCACTCCATCCCCTTCAGCTCAGAGTTTTTCATACCCTCAAAAACTTTCGTCCTTCCATAAATTCAGACAAAAAAAAAATAAGACATTTTGAAAAACCGACTCCCTTTTTACCTACAAATTCCTGTTAGGTAAATTGGTGGGAGAATTCACGTGCGTTTGCGTAAGGAAAGTAAGGAATTGAAAAGATCTTTTACGTATCCGTCTGTCTGTCTTTCTATTTGTCTATCTATCTATCTCTATATAAATACCTAGCTATATGTAAATATATATGTATTTATCTGTCTGTCCATCTGTATATTTATCTATCCATCTATCTTTCTACCCATCTCCCTATCTCTCCACCTATCTCTTTTATATACATACATACTTGTTCATGCTTGAATATTAGCAGAGAGAGAGAGAGAGAGAGAGAAGAAGAGAGAGATGAGAGAGAGAGAGAGAGAGAGAGAGAGAGAGAGAGAGAGAGAGAGAGAGAGAGACTGACAGGCAGACAGTTAGAGAAATAGATTAATAGATGTATAGACAGATAAACAGATAATGAAGAAGAGGGAAAGCAGAGAGAGGGGGGGGGAGAGGAGGAAAGGAAGAGAGAAGAAAGTGATAGATATATAAACAATTACATAGATAGATAAGCAGAGGCATGGAGAAACAAACATTCGGACTGAACACAGAGAGACAGACAAAGACAGAAGATAGAATCAGACACCAAAGACGGACAGAACGACAATCAGAAACAGAAACAACGAAACGGGGCGTAAAAAGAAAGAAAGAAAAAAAGGAAAGGAACCACAGATACAGACGAGCTCCCAAATAACCGCCCTCGGACCAGCGCCATGATAAAGGACC
>NW_020872100.1:292413-294913 GCF_003789085.1 Penaeus vannamei | reverse complement strand
TAATCCACGGGAGAAAATATTTCTATGCTTATATAATCATTATTATCTGTGGCTTCTGCGCCGCTGGGATGTGAATAAGTGTCAGGATGTTATTTTCATAATCTTTTAACTACAGCTGATAATGGTGATGATATGTATGATGATATGTATGAAGATGATGATGATGATGATGATGATGACGGTAATGGCAATAACGAAAGCTGTAATGATACTGATTGTAATAATGATAGAAAGGGTAGTAATGATGAGGTGATGATGAGATGATGATGATGATGATGATGATGGATGATGATGATGATGATGATGATGGTGATGATGATGATGATGATGGTGAATGATGATGATGATGATGATGATGACAATAACAAAAGCTGTAATGATACTGATTTTAATAATCATAGAAAGGGCAGTAATGATGATGATGAAGATGATGGTGGTGGTCATGATGGTGATGATGATGATAGTGATAATAATAACTAAATAAATTATAATAATGACAATGATAAAATGATAATAATGATGAAATATAGGCGTGTAATAGTAATGCAATCATGATAATGGCAGTAATAATAATGACAATCATAATGATAAAAATGATAACAGCAACAACAATAACAATCATAATAGTCATAATAATCATGATAATGTAAGTACTACCATTACTACTACTAGTAATAATATGACAATGATACTAACAATAACAGAAATGATAATCATAATAATGGTAACAAAAATTACAAGGATAATAATAATATTAAAATAGTAATAATAATTATAGTAATGATAATAACAAGAATAAGGATAAAATGATAATACTCGTAAAAAATAATAACAATAGCAGTAACAAATATAACAGTAATAATAATGATAATATTAGTACTTATACCACAACTACTACAGCTAATAATAATTTAAATATGATAGGAATGATGATAATAAACATGATGATAACCATAACATTAATACAGATGAATATATCAATACAAATAAAGATAGTAATGATAATAATTGATAATGATAATGATAATAACAATAATATAATAATTAATAATAATGATTATAACAATGATTATAGTAATAATGACACTGATAATAACAACAGTATCAATAATGATGATGATGATAATAATAATAATAATGAAATTAATAGTAACAATAATGATAATGATGATATAATGTTGATGTGATAAAGTATTGGTAGTAGTAATAATGATAATTGTAAAGACTGTAATAATAACACTGAACATATTAATTATATGGATAAAGCCAATAATGATAATAATAACAATATCAGTAATAATAATCATGATAACAGTAATAATTATAATCATGATAATGATAATATGGATAATGATAATCATGATAAAAATAATATAATGATGAAAAACAGGGTAATGATAGTGATAATAATGATTTGATAATGATGATAACAACAAAATGGGAATAAGAATGAAAATATTGATAATAACGATAACAATAGTATCAATAATGATTAGAATAGTAGTAGTAATAGTAATAGTAATGATACCAATAACGATAATAAGGATGAGAAAATAATAACAATAATGATAAGAAGCATTATAACAACAATGATAACAAAGTAATAATAATAATAAGGATAATAGTGCCAGTAATAAAACAACAATAAACATAATAATAATAATAATAATAATAATAATAATAATAATAATAATAATAATAATAATAATAATGATAATAATAATGATAATGATAATAATAATAATAATAATAATAATAATAATAAATAATAATAATGATAAAATGAAAACAAAACAAAAAAAAAAAAAATAATAATGATAGTAATAACAAAAATGATTTTCATGATAATGACCATGACCAACGCTTGGATAAAAAATTTTATAAAGGGTAATCCTTTTTTATTTTTTTTTATCCTTTTCACGTGTACAAAACTAAATATTTTTTCCCTTGCCCCCCCCCCCAACCTCCAGAGTGTACAGAACCAAAAGATAAAAATATTAACGGCCTCGGATATCTTCAATTTGATTCGGATCGTCTTTTTTATGATGTTCTAAAAAAAAAAAAAAAAAAAATCGCACCGGAGATTAAACCCTTTCTCTTACGTGTATGGTTTGTACGCTCGGGTAAATGAGAGAACGAAAAATGACCTCTAATGATAATCATAACAAGGGGGATCAGTGGAAGTTCAATGGGAAAAAATATATAACAGGTTCTTCTCTCTCCCCATCCGCAGAGATTCTCCGTATTTCTTTGTGTATGTGTGTGTGTGTTTCTCATGTGTGTGTGTGTGTGTTTCTTTGTGTATGTTTCTTTGTGTAGTGTGTGTGTGTGTGTATGTCTTCTTGTGTATGTGTGTGTTTCTTTCTTTGTGTATGTGTGTGTGTGTGTGTGTGTGTCCTTTGTATGTGTGTGTGTGCGTTTCTGTGTGTGTGTGTGTGTGTGTGTGTTTCGTATGTGTGTGTGTGTGTTGTTTCTGTGTGTGTGTATGTGTGTGTGTGTG
>NW_020872100.1:277413-282413 GCF_003789085.1 Penaeus vannamei | reverse complement strand
GAGAGAGAGAGAGAGAGAGAGTGGGTGGGGGGGGGGAGAGAAAGATAAAGATATACAGATTATATAGACAGACAGACAAAAAAGATAGAAAAATAGCGAGATTAGCGAGGATAGGAGAGCGAGAGAAGAGAGAGAGAGAGAGAGAGAGAGAGAGAGAGAGAGAGAGAGGAGAGAGAGAGAGAGAGAGAGAGAGAAAGACTGAAATAGATAGACGGACAGATAGAGAGAGGGGGGGGGGGTGTTAAGAAGGAGGAGGGAGTGTCTGAGTGGGTATTGTATGTGAGAGAGTTCGCGTGTGAAGAGCGGCGAGGGCGGGCAAGGATGGAGGTGATACAATTGTTATTGGAAAAACAGATGAACTCCATCATGGTCGACCGCCGGACAAAGCCTTAGATTGGATCGTCCTTTTACCGTTCATTTTTACCTCTCAATTCCTATCACTTTCTCTGGCCTTCTCGTTTTCTATCTATCTATTTCCTCTCTTTCTTTCTCTCTCTTTTTTCTCCCTCCCTCTATCTCTCTGTTTCCCTGGCTCTTCCTCCATCCCCATTCTTCCCATTCTTCTTTGTCTCTCTTTCTTTTTCCTACCCCTCCCTCTTCTCTTTTTCTTGCTCTCTCTCTTCTCTCTCTCTCTCTCTCTCTCTCTCTCTCTCTCTCTCTCTCTCTCTCTCTCTCTCTCTCTCTCTCTCTCTTCTCCTCTCTCTCTCTCTTCTCTCTCTCTCTCTCTCTCTCTCCCTCTCTCTCTCTTCTCTCTCTCTCTCTCTCCCCTCCCCTTTCTCTCTCTCGCTCCATCCCTTTCTATCTATGAGTAATTGTTTACAACGAATCTGCGTAATTTGGTTATTTTCTCCGTAACTTGCAACTTCGAAGGTATATTGCACTTCAGGGTGTTCGATTCCAGTCACTTTTTAGCCAATCTCGGAGTCCAGTCGACAGTCTCCCTCTTTCTCTGCCGTTTGTTTATGACGCATGCATGACTGTGCCTAACCATGCATGTGATTCTTTTAAATATCAGTGTAAACATATACATACAAGTATACACAATGATCACAAGGAAGTGTCTTGTTTAAGAGGGATGGAAATCAGGGCTGGTAATTTCATAGCGATATGTATGCATCTCTTAGGCTTTCCATCAGACTATTATGTTCACCCAAAAGATACACATGCACGCATAAACGCACACAAACACACGAAACACGCACGCACACAAACACACGAAACACGCACGCACACATGAAACATGCACACACACACACGCACACTGACACAAGAGAGTAAATACCCCGCTCCTCTGAGTTAATAAGGAAATCCAAGACAATACACAGTCGGAGCAGTACTTCGGTATCATTCCTGGCGAGAGAGATTTTCTGTTATGAAAGTGAGGGATTTCGCGTGTGTGTATGTATGTGTGTGTGTGTGTGTGTGTGTTGTGTGTGTGTGTGTGTGTGTTGTGTGTGTGGTGTGTGTGTGTGTGTGTGTGTGTGTGTGTGTTCGTGTGTGCTTGACATGTGTTTGTACCCTTAAGCAGGAGTACACGTTTGTACTTATGCTCGCGTGTGCGTCAGCATGCATATAAGAGTCCGTGAGAAGGCGTCAGACGTAAAGGGACATGTCTCTCATCTCCCATTTTCTCATCTCAGATTTTCGACGTCCCACCACTCGAAAATCACATCGCAGCAAACGCCATCAGGAGCACATTCATTTCCCCCGCGTGGCAGAGATCGACAGACCTGCCAGCCTTTATTCAGAACCCTTTCTCTTACGATAACCGATCTTCGCTGCTGAATATTTCAGACACCTCCGGGAAAAGGATGAGCGGTGATTCGGGGGCCTTGCTGAGCCCCATAATGGCTCTATGCAGTTTATATTCATGGATGGTGTTGCTTTTTTTACTTCTTTCTGTTTTAAAGACTAGTGTTAGAACGTGATTCTAAGCTGTCGCATCTGGAACTAGTCTATTCTTCAGACTGATGATTTCCTGTAAAGGAAAAGAAAAAGAGAGAAAAAAACGAAAAATATTTGGTTAGCTTGTGGGTATGGACATATCAGATTGATTAGATTGAAAATAGGTTTAAAATATGTAAATGAGAGAAATGAGAAAGTCGAAAATTGTTTTGAAGACTGAACTGAAGGGATTACAAGATTGAGTCTTTGATCTATCTATATTCATCTGTGTAATTACTATCTATCGTCTGTCAGTCTGTCTGCTTACTTGTTTATCTATCTGTCTGTATCTCTCTATCTATCTGCCAGTCTCTCTATCTAATAGAGTCTTCTAAGACTAAATCTATTTTACGTCCTTATACTATTTTTCAACCATCTATTTTCCACCTCGTTTTAGGGAAAGTGAAGAAAACGGATTCCTCAATTTGATTTGGAGACACTTTTTTTTTTTTTTTTAGGAGGTGGGGGGGACAACTTAATCTAATATATCCTTTTCTGTCCTACTGAAGTGTGGGCGGTTTTTAGTGGACTATTTTTCAAAAGATTTTTTTGCTTTTTCTCTTTTTATTCTTCATTTTCTTGATATTTTTAGTTGCTTCAATTTTTTTTCTTTCTTTTCGTAATGGTAGAGCTCGTAGGTTATCAAATAGAATTGTAAGTATAAAATCAAAGTTATCATTACGATTGTCCTGCATTTATCCTGATGTTTTATCATTATGATTAATACCTGCGCCAAGGAGGTTATGTTTTTGGTCGCGTTGGATATTTGTTTGTTTGTTGGTTAGTAGGATAACTCAAAAACATGAATATATTTTTTCTGATTTTTTTTTTTTTTTTTTATTTTTTTTACCAGAGCTGTGTCTGAGCCCAAAATATATTTTGGTGGTTATTCGGATCCTGATCTAGATCCAGGATTTTTTAAAGGATTCATTAGCATTACGAGATAGCTTAAACTTTTTGTGATTAAATTATCATTATTACTATTATTATTATTATTATTATTATCATTATTATTATTATTCATTATTATTATTATTATATATTATTATTATTATTATTATTATTATTATTATTATTATTATTTTTTATTATTGTTATCATCATCATCATATTTATATCATTTCATTATTATTATCATTATTATTGTTATCATCATCATCATCATCGTCATCATATCATCATCATTATTATTATCATTATTGTTATTGTTACTATTATCATTATTATTATTTATTATTATTATTATTATTATTATTATTAATTATTATTATTATTATTATTATTATTATATTATTATTATTATTAGTATTTATTATATATTATTATTATTATCATTACTATTTTATTTATTATTTATTATTGATATTATTATTATCCTTATTACCTCCGACCAGTGACCCTATTGCTTTGGCAGAGGTATGCGGTCTCTGAGGGCTTCTCATTCTTCTTCTTATTATTATTAGCATTATTGTTATTATCATTATCATTATTTCTGTTATTGTTCATTATTGGTGGTATTATCGTTATCATCATTATTATTTCTTTTGTTAGTATTGTTATGATCATTATTTTCATCATCGTTGTCATGAAGATTATTAGTATCATTATTAAAATTATTCCATTATTTTTCATATTCATTATAACAAAAACATTATAATAATGATTAGTATTGCTATCATTAGTACTGTTGTTAATATGATGACAATAATAATTATTGTTATTATCACTGTTTTTATTATTTTGATCATTATTGCCATCATTATTGCTACTGTTATCCCAATTGACTCTATCTTTCCACATCACTGTTACCATTGATATCATATCATATCAGTTTTATCACTATCACCATTCTTGTTATTTTACTCCAATGCCCACTGTATCGTAAAATCTTGCCATTACTGGTCTTTGCATAAGTACCATTATTGCCATCTCCTTACTTATCCCTATCTATCCTTTCCATCCTCATTATAGTCATCATAAATACAAAGAAAACACAAACTTCAGTGACGCCACGAAACGCAATTCTCTTGAAATCTCCTTTATCACTCAAGCTATCTTGGCCTTTATAAATAATGTAAAACCCAATGAATATGATTTCGTCGCGTGGTGGTTGCTGAGGGCCACAGTGTGGTAGGGGGGGGGGGACTGTGGAAGTACTCCTGAGAGAGAGAGAGACCGAGAGGAGAGAGAGACAGAGACAGAGAGGAGAGGAGACAGAGAGACAGAGAGGAGAGAGAGAGAGAGAGAGAGAGAGAGAGAGAGAAGGGGGGATAGAGAGAGAGTGAGGGAGACAGAGAGTGAGAGAGAGAAGAGAAAAGAAAAGAGGAGAGTGAGGGAGACAGAGAGTGTGATGTGTGTGTGTGAGAGAGAGAAGAGAGAGAGAGAGAGAGGAAACAGAGACAGAGACAGGAGAGTGAGAGAAAAGAGAAGGAAGAGGAAGGCGTTAATAGAGAGTGAAAAAGACGATGAGAGAGAGAAATGAAAAAAATGAAGAGGAAACGAAAACAAAAGAAAAAAAGGAAAGGAAGATGGGAGAGAGAGAAAGACACACTGATGCATAAGTAAAAAAAAAGAAGTGAAATAGAATAATTCGTAACCTTCATAAAACACACAAACACACACACGGACACAAACAAAAAACAAACCCACTCAAACAAACCTACACACAGACACACAACACACACAAAAAAACTCTCTCAAACAAACCTACACACACACAAACAAACAACAAAACAAACCCACCCACGCAAACCTACACACACACCGCTCCTAATCAACAGAAGACAAAACGCTAGAATTGAAACCTTCTCACCACTGAACCTCAGTATCATGAAGAAGCCATCAATCGCCCTCCTCTGCCCTGACTGACCGCACTCTCTCGCAAGGCAATAATGTAGATATATGGGATTTTATGGCGTCCAAAACACAGTCATTAGTCACTTCCGGCTGGACGCTACGCCAAAAAGCCGCCAGGGATGCTGATTGCGTGAGGGTGTTGGCGTGTGAGTTTGTCTGTTTGTTTGTTGTGTGTGTAAGGGGGTGGGAGGGAGTTGTGT
>NW_020872100.1:269913-272413 GCF_003789085.1 Penaeus vannamei | reverse complement strand
AAGATAATCAAAGCCAATAGATAATATGTAATAGATAATGAAAAAAAAAAAAAAATGAGGAAGAGAGATAAATGAAGAGGATCGTCGATGCCGCAGCCGTAATCCCTTTAAGAAAGCCAGATTATCCCAAAATCAATATTCACGCAACGGCCTCCGCGAAACCACCTGTGGAGGTAATGTCAAGCTGGCTCAATGGATGCGGGCGACTCCTTGCTCCCTCGCTCGGCTGCGGAGGGAGGACGCGAGGCTGCGAGGGAGGACGGAGGCTGAAGGAGGAGGACTCGCTTGGTCCTGTTGGGGGTACAGGAAGGGAGGAGGAGAGAAGGGGAGGGGAAGGGGAAAGGGAGAGGGGAAGGAAGGGGAGGAGGGGAGAGGGGAGGGGGGAGGGAGGGGGGAGGAGGAGGAGGGAAAGGGAGGGGGGGGAGGGGAAAGGAGGGGAGGGAGGGGAGGGGGATGAGGGTAGGGATAGGGGGGAGGGGAGGGAGAGGGAGGAGGGGAGGGGAGAGGGGAAGGGAGGGAGAGGGGGGGATAAGGGGAGGGGAGATGGGGAAGGGAGGGGAAGGGAGGGATGTGGGAAGGGAAGGAGGGAGGGGAAGGGGGAAGGGAAGGGCGAGGGGAAGGGGAGGGAGGGGGAAGGGATAGGAGGGAATAGGGATAGGAGGGGAAAGGGGAAGGGGAGGGGGTAGAAGGGAAGGTGTGGGGAGGGGAGGGGGAAGGGGAGGAGGGAGAGGGCGAATGGGTAATTCCAATTGATGAATCTTCTCACACTGCAGCAAACAACGGCAAAATGAAAGAGTTTCAACGCTTTTCAACGATTGTTTTTGGTGATTTCTTCCGAAACAGGGCAAAGGGCCATCTGCAACGCAATTATAGAGTATAATAAATGCAAGTATATATACATACATATTATTATACCTGTGATGTATATATATACATATAGATAGATAGATAGATATAAGATATATATGAAGATGTATGTATGTTATATAAATGTATACATACATACAAACATATGCACATACATACATACATATAATATACATATATATATATATATATATAATATATATATATATATAATATATATATATATATATATATATTATATATATATATTATATATACTATATATATATATATACTATATATCTAATATTATTTATAATATATATATATATATATAATATATATATATATATATACTATATATATATAATATAATATAGTATTATATATATATATACTATAGCTTATAAGTATATATATCGATCAGGTATTATATATAGATATATATATATATTATATAGTAAGTATATATGTATGTAAAGCTGTCTATCCTTGCGTAATTCCCGTTAAAGCCCAAAGTTTCGCGGCCAAATGGATAATTCTATCAGTCCTACTTAGTCAGTTAAGCGCTGGCTGACATCCAGTACAGTCTAAGTGTAAAAATATAGCACACTGACATGCACATCAATTTACAAAACGCCGTTTATAAATAAGATGGCAATACTTATATAATGAGCATCAAACATGTAAGGCATTAATACCTAAGGAGGAAGGAGAAAGCCATAAAGTGATATCGAGAAACGCTATTATAGTTGGGGATATGAGTCGAGGACGAGAGCAGAGAGAAAAAAGAGAGAGAGAGAAGAGGAGGAATGAAATTAATAGAATATAATGAATAATAATAGAGAAAAGAGAGAGAGAGAGAGAGAGAGAAGAGGAGAGAAGAAGAGAGAGAGAGAGAGAAGAGGAGACGGAGAGAGAGAGAGAGAAGAGAAGAGAGAATAAAATTCCAACACGTTAAACCAAATTCCCTGCTGTACGCGTTCGTCCTGGTGTCCTTGTGCAGCTGGGTCGTCCTCTTGTGAGAATTTTCGTCCTTACTTGGGGCTTTGATTCATAGGGTTGACATCAGGAAGCATCTGGAGCTGGAGAGAACAGCAGATGCAGAGAGAGAAGTAGAGCTCCTTCCGCAAAGAGTCCTTCGGGCACAAGAATTCCTGCAACAAGGGTTTTATTCCCAAGAGATCGAACTTTTCTCGTCCTTCATAGTGTGGTCATTGGTGGATGATGCAGATTTTAGAGGGCAGCTAAATCTGGAGAGACTTCCAGAGATAACGAAACTTGTGGCTTCCTAATCCACCCTCCCAAACCCCCACCCCTTGTGGAGTATATATGATATATATATATATATAATATATATTATATATAATATATATATTATATATATATATATATATATATATATAATACTATCATATATATATATATATATATATATATATATATACCATATATATATAAACTATATACATATTATAATATATAAGTATATACTATATATATATATATATAATAATGATAGTAAATATATTATATATATATATATATATATATATATATATATATATACATATATATATATATATATATATATATATATATCACATATATATATATATACTATGATATATACAGTATATATTATATATCTATA
>NW_020872100.1:263131-268320 GCF_003789085.1 Penaeus vannamei | reverse complement strand
ATAGATGATTCCGGACGCTCTCTTATCAGTGAGAGAGAGAGAGAAGAGAGGAATATATATATATATATATTATATATATATAATATATTATAATATTATATATAGAGAGGAGAGGAGAGAGAGAGAGGAGAGGAGAGAGAGAGAGGGAGAGACAAAAAAGACACATAACCCACCACCGCCCGGTAAGGAGGGCGGGGCGGGTAAGGAGAGAAGAGTATGGATAAAAGGATTAAGAAAGAGAGAGAGAGTAGAGAGAGAGAGAGAGAGAGAGAGAGAGGGAGGGAGCGAGAAAGAGGAGGTAGGTGGGGCAGGAGAGGGGGAGAGAGAGAGAGGAGAGGAGAAAGGAGGGGAGAGAGAGCAGAGAGAGAGAGAGAGAGAGAGAGAATTAGAAAATAAGTAAGTTAACAAAGTCATATTTGTTAGATTCATTTCTCTCAGATCTGTCATCCGAATGCATTCCCTTACGAGCAAAGTTCTTAACAAATAATCCCTACTTTTGAAAAGACATAAATACATCACATGCTGAGACTATAATTCATATATATATATATATATATATATATATATATATATATATATATATATATATATATATAATATAATATTATATATATATATGATATATATATATATATATTATATATATATATAATATTCAAAATAGTATCAAAAAGGAATGGATATGAGAGCACTCTCAAACGTTATGATTTTCTTTTATAAATTTGATATATATTAGCGTTTTGTCTGTACGTGGTTTTTGCATCTTTGTTGTCTTTCTTCAATATCGTGTTTCTCTGTTTATATTTCCTCATCTCATTCTCGATTACCTATATATGCGTTATTTACATATTTATATCTATTATATATGCATATATATATATATATATATATATAATATATGTATATAAAACATATATATGTGTGTGTGTTTCTGTGCGTAAGAAAAAAAATGTACATAAAATATCCTTTACTTTCTAATCCTTAGACGGAGTCCATTTCTCACCGGCAGATTGCCCGGCTGCTCTCCTACTCGTGGACGATGGGGTTCCTGCTGTGCAAGCTCATCTACTACATGCAGGCCGTCTCCTCCGTGTGCTCGGTGCTCACTCTCACTACAATGAGCCTGGAAAGGTGAGTCGCTCTGTATGCATGAGCTATTGTGCTAGGTATGTTTATGATGCGTCTGAGGTATAGTTATCTCAGTAGGGCATGGTAATAAGTGAGTGAAGGAGAAAGGAGAGAGAAGGAGAGAGATGAAAGAGAAAGAAAAATAATGGGAGAGAAAGAGAAGGAGAGACTGAATAGGAAATATAGGAGAGTGGAAATTAAAAGGAGGTTAGCGGGACGACCTCAAAGCACAGCAAAATTCAAGTGGCAGAGACGCGCACAGGAGAGGCAGTAATGGAAAAGTTTGCGGAGGTCTATACGCCTCTGGATACGGCTTCGGATACGACTTAAAAACTCAGACGACATCCTGGCCTGAAATATAGTTACGTACTTTTACAGCCACATTTTTAAGATATTGCGAGGCTCGACCAGACAACTATTCGTATAAGCAGACATGCATACACACAGAAATGAATGCATATCTGTCTATCTATCAGATATATACATTTATATACCTATCTATACAGTAGATATGCATGTCAAGACTGATAGACATGCATTTAGCTCAGCATATATGCATGTCCGTATAATAAATGTTCACTGGGTCGATCCTCGCACAACTCTAACAAATCGCCCGTTGTGTCAGAGTAAATATTGAAAGGAAAATCTGAAAAATAACAACACACTCCACATGAAAGTCAGGTCAGTGAAGTCAAGCGAAGAGAGGCGTTAATCCCTGCCTCGTCACCTGGTTTCCGGCGGAACACAATCTGTCGACTCAATTGGAACAGTATTTCCTCGGCTGGAAATTAAGGATTGTGCTACAACTCGTTTGCAAAGAAAGAGCAGTGCACAGGTTTCTGAGTTTATATTATCAATCTCTATATATGTACATATATCTGTGTGTACGTGTGTGTGTTGTGTGTGTGGTGTGTGTGTGTGTGTGTGTGTGTGTGTGTGTGTGTGTGTGTGTGTGTGTGTGTGTGTGTGTGTGTGTGTGTGTGTGTGTGTGTGTGCGTCGATCGTGCGCGCGCGCGTGTGTGTACAGAGATTAAAAAAAAAAAAAAACAAAAAAAAAAAAAAAGGCAGAGAGAGAGAGCGATAGACAGGCAGACAAGCAGATAGAGAGAGAGAGAGAGAGAGAGAGAGAGAGAGAGAGAGAGAGAGAGAGAGAGAGAGAGAGAGAGAGAGAGAGAGAGAGAGAGAGAGAGAGAGAGAGAGAGAGAGAGAACAAAAGAAATGAGTGCTTGAGAGGAAGAGGAAGAATCGAGAAAGAGAACAAAAAAGGAAAAGTGGAACACGATAACAAGGGAAAGTCGAGCAAAGAGCAAAAGACCAAACGACCAAAAAGAGAGCCTGAAACCAAACGACTCCGTCACCCACCCAACACAGTAACCGCGGAATATCAAAGAAAACGAGAAAATAACGAAGGGAAACTGCAGCAAAATACGAGGAAGGTTGAAGGACACGATCGGAAACCCGGAATCCTTTGCTCGGGAATCAATGGGCATCACATCCGGGCCGCTATTCGACGTCGACAAAGTTTATCAGGCTTGGCATCGGAAAAATCGGGGCTTTGTTCTTGGTTATGCCATTCTTCATGTTTTTTTTTTTCTTTCTTTCTTTTCTTTCTCTTCTCGCTTTCTTTCTTTGTTTCTATCTGTCTGTCTGTCTCGATTTATCCATCTTTCCGTATATCTATCTACTCGTGTATCTATTTATCTATCTATCCGTGTTCACTCTTATTTTCTTTCTTTATGTTCTATGTCATATCTCAAAAACAGGCAAGAAAGAATAGTAAAAAAAGGCAAGCAACGCAAAACAGACAAACGTGATGGGGAGAATAAGAATTTCACAAATTTAGTAGGGTCATAACTTAAAAATCTTATTAGATAAAGATTTATGTTTTGTATGTGTGTCAGCTTGCTCTTTTGATATGTATGTGTGTGTTTTTGTGTATGTGTGCTTGTGCAGATGTATGTGTGATTGTGTATGTGTCTTGTCTTGAAGTATGTGTCTGTGTATGTGTGTTTGTCCAGGTGTATGTGTTTTTGTGTATGAGTTCTTGTCTAGGTGTATGTGTGTCTGTATGTTTGCTAGTATAGATGAATGTGTGTTAGTCTAGATATATATGTGTCTGTGTATGTGTGCTTGTCGAAGTTTATGTGTTTGTCTAGGTATATGTCTATATGCGTGCTTGTCCTTGCATTTTTGTCCCTTTTGTTTATGTCTTTGCTGGAGCATTTCACGTAAAATGTGTAGTTTATAAGCGAAAATCGGGAAAAAATAAATACGTGTCCACAAAGAAGCTCATGGCAAGGCAGAAATTTATACGTAAACAATTTATACGTGATAGAATAGGAGAAGGGTAAAGATGAAATCAAAAGATGGAGAGATAAATTAAGAGATAGATAGATAGATAGAAAAAGAGAGAGGGGGGATAGAGTGATAGATAGATAGAGAGAAAGAGAGAGAGAGAGAGAGAGAGAGAGAGAGAGAGAGAGAGAGAGAGAGAGAGAGAGAGAGAAGAGAGAGAGAGAGAGAGAGAGAGAGAGAGAGAGAGAGAGAGAGAGAGAGAAATAGACAAATAACAACCCCCTGACAACATCGAAGGGAAGAATGTAACCATCATCAAAGCGGCAGTACATTAAAATTCCTCTTTCATAGATCGATAGATTAAAACAGATAGAGAGAGAGAGAGAGCGAGAAAGACACACACACACACACACCACAGAGAGAGAGAGAGAGAGAGAGAGAGAGAGAGAGAGAGAGAGAGAGAGAGAGAGAGAGAAAGAAGAGAGAGGGAGAGAGAAATGGGGAACTAAAAACAAAGAGTTCAAGTGAAAGAGCATTACTCTATGAAATTACATCCAGGAACCAGCTAGCCAGTGAATGTACCAGCAGGCAAAATAACTGGAGAACGAGTCATATAAACAGAATGCATTCCTTACACACGCACACATGATTGTCCAGCCGTTCCACTTTCCCCTTTGTTCCAGCTACTTTCCTCTAAATTCCTGAGTGATCAATCAACACATTCATCCGCTTTGTTCACTTTGCTGAGTCACTCGCGCTCCGGACGTGCTTCGAAACTTTGAAATACTGTTTCTGTGAATTACTGTCGACTCTTTTTTCTTTGCTTCCTTGTCTCCTTCGTTCTCTTTTCTGTGTCTGATTCTCTCTCTATCTATTTCTTTATCTGCCTGCCTCTCTCTCTCTGTGTCTCTCTGTCTCTATCTCTTTCTTTAACTGTCTGCATCCTTCTCTCTCTCTCTTTTTCTCTCTATTTACTATTCTAACTTGACTGTTGTTTCCCGAAATTAAAAAACTTTCAGCTTTTATCTGGCGAGGAATCCTTTGGGTCTTAAAATTTCCTTGTGAGTTGTGTTATCAGTCAACTTTAAATGAAGTTTTAACGTTATTCCTTCCTTATTCTTTCCCTTTCTCCTTTTTAAGTCTAGCGTTTGTGTTCTCTAATCATTCAGTTTTAAATCACAACACACACACACACACACACACACACACACATACATACACACACACACACACACACACACACACACACACACACACACACACACACACACACACACACACACCATTATACGCACACACACACACACACACACACACACACACACACACCACACACACACACACACACACACACACACACAATATATATATATATATATATATATATATATATATATATATATATATATATAAATGATAAAATTCTATAAATGACGATACTATCAATAACTGCACTGTAATCTAAATTCATAAACGCATAAAAAAATATCATCATCGTTTTTCAATATTTCCTCGTTTTGCGTACAAAAACTATTGATCCTTTGTGAGATGTTTTCTCTCTCACATTCAGATACCTATATACACGCATACATACATGACTGAACACATACTGCACATACTCTCCAATCTATACATCTTTTCTGGTCCAACAGCATGGCTTCCTGATGCAAATGCGCATTCGATTAAAATCATGATTGCAGCATAGCTCGCATTGCCTGCTCCGCTGTGAGGGAAGGCCATTGATAAATGAAGAACCGATATTCAAC
>NW_020872100.1:255631-258131 GCF_003789085.1 Penaeus vannamei | reverse complement strand
ATTTATCTAAAAGCTGTCAACACTGCACTATATTCAGATAAATGTCACATAAATTGTCAGAAGTTCTAATTGCGCATAGTAATTCAATTCTGACGTCAAGAATTTCGAACACGTATTTATCTAAAATGCGTGCACTGGTATATTCGCATATGCATTTATATATATATATATTATGGGTGGGTGCTTCATGCGCAGGTTGGTGTGAAGCGATGGAGTGGTAGTCTAGTTAGTGTTAAGAGCTTTTGCATGCCTTCTCGCTTACAGCTGCCACCGCTGGCTAGCCTCGTGCGAAAAAGGGAGCAGCTCTGCATAAGCCTCCCCCTGCCAGTGCATAGCCTCTCCATCATCGAGACTCCCTGCAGTGCCTCCTCGTGGCCGCCCATGGAAACTGGTACCTTGCGGTTCCAGGCTAAACTGAGGGGGATCTCGGAGCAGCAGGAGGCCCCAGAGGTTCAGGGCCATGGCCCACCGGCGTGTGGACACGCCCTGGCCCCTGTACCAACTCCTGCCCCTAGCCCCCTGGGGTTAATGGGAGGCTCGGGGGAGGTGGGCCTTGCCAGTCCTCCTCCCCCAGATATAAACCAATCGGCAGTGCCACAAATAAATGGAAAGGCTGGGAGGAGGGGAAAAGCCCCTCCCACCCAGCAAGTGAGGCGGACTGTGGGCCCTGCTGGGAGGGCGACTGCTGGAGCGCAGGCTGGAACGGGAACTACCCGTCTCGCCTGCGCTCTGGTGGCCGCCAGCCCAGAGTGAAGCTTGTGGGGGAAAGCCCTCGGGAACCCCACAGGTGGATGATGGGGCACGCAGCCCGCCACCCCCTTTTATATGGGGCAGCGTCGGTGGGGGTGGCAGAGGTGGCATCCACCCGGAGCGACTGCCAGAGGCTGAACCTCAGGCGGGAAGTTAGGGTGGGGGCTTGGAACGTCCGTTCTTTGCGTCAGGATGATCGGTTGCCTCTACTGTCGAGGGAACTGGGGAGGCTGAGAGTTGAGGTGGCTGCTCTCTCGGAGGTGAGGAGGCCTGGCAGCGGCATGACCTGTGTAGGTGGCTACACCTATTACTGGTCGGGCCGCAGCGATGGCCACCATCTCCAGGGAGTAGCCATTGCCATCTCCAGCAGACTCCAGCCCTCGTAGTAGAGGTTACTCCTGTTGATGAGCGTATAATGGTATTGAGATTGAAGCTTTCTTTTGGCTTCATGTCTCTTATTGCTGTGTACGCTCCTACCGATGTTTGTAAACTTGACGTGAAAGAGATGTTCTACGCCAAACTTACATCTGTGGTAGACAGATGTCCCGACGAGATATTCGCATTGTTCTGGGCGACTTCAATGCGGTATCTGGCTGTGATCGAGCTGGCTATGAGATGTCTGTCGGTCCCCATGGTTCAGGAGCTGATGCCGGTAGCGAGAATAGCCTCCTTTTCCGGGACTTTGCTAGGTCCCAGAAATTGAGGATTTCTGGCTCCTGGTACCAGCGCCCAGACCCACATCGCTGGACATGGTACAGTGATGTGGGTAACGCAGCCAAGGAGATCGACCACATACTTGTTAGCACTCGTTGGAGGATCCTTCAGAATTGCAGGGTGTACAGGAGTGCTGAGTTCTGTGGTACTGACCATAGATTGGTTGTGGCTACCTCCGGGTCCACTTCAAAAACCCCCAGCGGTCAAATGATCACCCTAGGGTGTTTCATTTGGACAGGCTGAGGGAGGGGGAGTGTGCCCGCGGGTTTGCTGAGGCAATCTCTGATCGTTTCGCAGTGCTTGGCAGTCTGACAGACCCTGTTCTTCTGTGGGATACCTTTAAGCGTGAAACGCTTGATGCAGCTCAAGATACGATTGGTGTATGCCCGAGAGCAGTACAGAATTCCATCTCGCAGGAGACACTGGAAGCCACAGATGCATGTCGTGCGGCTCGTCTGACAGGGGATCGGGAATTGCACCGTTCTCATGTGCGCAGAACTCGGTCCCTGTTAAGAAGGGACAAGGAACAGTTTATTAGGAGTCTTGCAGAGGAGGTAGAAGGCCATTTCTTAGTAAATGACCTTCGTCCTGCATACCAAGCCCTGAGAAAGCTGAACTCCAAGCCCTCTTCACAGGTGACAGCAGTTCGCTCAGTAAGTGGTCAGATCGTTTCAGATCCTGTTGCGGTGCGGGAACGTTGGGCTGAGTATTTTGAGCAGCTGTACCAGGTTGACCCACCAACAGTTAACTTGGATGCGGGTAGTGTCGAGATCCCGCTGCCGGATCCACCTATCAGTGAGGACCCTCCCTCCCTAATTGAAGTTACGGGGGCGATTTCCAAGCTTAAGAGTGGTAAAGCAGCTGGTATCTGCGGCATACCAGCTGAACTGTTAAAGGCTGGTGGTGAACCTATGGCACGGGGGTTACATGCTGTCCTGGCTGCCATCTGGCATCCGGTTCCGTTCCTCCTGACCTGTTGAGGGGTGTGGTCATCCCTCTCTGGAAGGGGAAGGGGGACCGTTGGGACTGCAGCAAT
>NW_020872100.1:237352-244852 GCF_003789085.1 Penaeus vannamei | reverse complement strand
TTTTTTCTTTTCTTTCTTTCTTTCTTTTCTTTTTCTCCCGTTGCCTTCTCCCTCATATCCTACAGAAAGATAAAACAACACAAACTATAAGTAAAAAAAAAAATAAATAAACACAAATAAACAGAAAAAAACAGATAACAGAAAAAGCAAAAAGTTTTTCCTCCGCGTTGCCTCCTCCTATCTCTTCTACAGCGAGATGTAACAATGCTTCACCAAGACCCCCGCGGGACCCCTAACGCAGAGGGGGTCAAGCTGGGGTCCAGAGGGGCTTGATAAGGTCAAAGATTTATACATTTTGCCCCTTGCTTGTTTCCATTTTATTCATTATTCGTGTGTTTATTCATGCATTTGTTTATTTGCTGATTCTTCTGTTTATTCCTCGGCTGTTTGATATTTACGATTTGGGATGCTAGAGTTTTGTTTTATTTTATTTTATTTTTACTTCACTTTATTCTATTTTATTATTTACTCTTTTTTCACTTTGTTTTATTTTCTACTTTATTTCACCTAATTTTTCTTTATTTCGTCTTACTTTATTTTATTTTATAATTTTGTTTTATTTTGTTTTATTTTTAATTCACTTTTTTTTTTTTTTTGGGGGGGGGACTTTATTTGATTTGATTTGATTTGATTTTCTATTTCATTTCATTTTATTTTATTTCATTCTATTTTTTTTAATTCAGTTAATTTTATTTCACTTTATTCTCTATTTTATTTTATTCTATTTTTTACTTTATTTCATTTTATTTTATTTTTTTACTTTATTTCATTTTATATATTTTTTCACTCTATTTCACTCTATATTTGTTTTACTTTATTTTTTATATTTTTTTACTTTATTTCAATTCATTTTTTACTTTACCTTATTTCATTTTATTTTATCTTTTACTTTATTCTATTTCCTTCTATTTTTCCTTTATTTGGATTTTTAATTTTTACTCTATTTTATAAGATCTTATCTTATTTTCTTCACTATCTTATTTAATCTTATTCTATTCTCTTATCTTTCCTCTTAATTATCCCGCAGCGAGAGGGCGGCCTTGTCTTATTATCCAAATTCTGAAGAGATTCTTTGTGAATTTGCAAGTCATTATCCAGTTCCTTGCACGCTAACACCCCTCCCCCTCTCTCTCTTTTTTTTTTTTTTTTTTTTTTTTTTTTTTTTTTTTTACTAATTTGCCGAAACGAAGTGAGTGCCAGTTAATTGCTGATTAAGATGAATGGATAAGAAAAGCGAATATATTACGAGTGAAGAATGACACTGGAGGAATTGCAGGATGAGGAACGATGCTCAGTAATTCACCGGACGAAAAGGCTAATTAAACATACAGTGTAAATTGATACATATTTGTGGAGGAAATTACAGAGTGGATATACATGTTGAAAAAAAGAAGGCACTAATGAGATTTTCGGCCTTATGCGCTGCCAGGGAAAAGGACACTTAATGGATAGGACGATGTAATGCCTAAATGAGACACACGTGCACTGTAATGTTGGTTTTGTATCTTAATTAGGCTTTAGAATGGTTATTAGACACCTTTCCGGGATATTAGGTCAGTGTTAGGCCTACGCGCCTGTTGCTTTCGGCGAGGGAGTCGGGGTTAAAAGAAAAGAGAGAGAGAGAGAGAGAGAGAGAGAGAGAGAGAGAGAGAGAGAGAGAGAGAGAGAGAGCAGAGAGAGAGAGAGAGAGAGAGAGAGAGAGAGAGAGAGAGGAGAGAGAGAGAGAATGGACAGATCTTTAGAAATGCAAATGTATCTATACTCGTATCTGCGTGTGCGGGTCTCTTCTCTTCTCTCTCTCTCTCTCTCTCTCTCTCTCTCTCTCTCTCTCTCTCTCTCTCTCTCTTCTCTCTCTCTCTCTCTCTCTCTCTCTCTCTCTTTATATATAGATAGACAGATAGACAGATACATAAAGTAATTCAAAGAAATGTGAAGTGAGAGAGGGGAGTCGGCTTTGATCTCTACATGCAGTGTGACACAAGGATAAATTATCATGTAATAAACAACCATTAACAGAGAAAATGACAACGACTGGATATAGATTTCAGCCAAAGCAACTCTAGTTCCTCTTCGCTGAAAAAGTGTGTAAGATGGAGCTATAGATTTTCTCTTATTCAATCGGCCGTGACAGTGGAAGGGAAATTAATGTGACATTTTTATGTATTTTTTCCTCTGCCCAAGAAAAGGCTGGATTTTTTTTCCTTTACTTTACCGCGAGTAAAAAGGATATCAGCTTTATTTTTTTGACGCAACCTCTGTAGCGAATTTATGTTCCTCTTCTTTTTTTCCCAATCTATACTTTACTTCCTCCGTCTTTCGTGGTACTCTAATAACACAGATTTATGTTCTTGGCATTTTTTTCTCCCCATTCCTGAACCCATACTTTACCCCCTCTGTCTGAAGACTTTAATTGTGCTTTAATAACACAGATTTATGTTCCTGACATATGAATTCCCATTCCTGAACCAATACTTTCCTCCCTCTGTATGTTGTCCTTAGTAGTCCTCTAATATCACCTTATTCGTTTTCATCATCTTCTCGGGCATACCGCTGAATGTCCGATATCCTTATTTCCAAGACTATCGGATTATCCCCTTTGCTGGAGGAAGAGAGATCGCATTATGATACAGTATGATACAGGATAATACATTCCTGTACAATACGATAATGCTGATGAGGCGCCTTATCCATGTAGCTCACCTACCTCTACAACCCGGTCTTCTCTTAAACGAAATTCTGTGGTTGTTTCCAGTGTACTTGCGCCAGAATGTCGGTGTTTGGTTGTGAAGCCATTTTCCTTTCCTTTTTTTCCAGTTTTGAAACTTTTACGGCGCAGCGACTCCTGCAGAATATTCGAGTTTCGTTTCACAGGGATGCCAGCTGGGTCTACGGGAATATTTCAAAAGCATGCTGATGGGGTAATAACTGAGCCATGAGGTATAGATTTTTATTTGGGAACTTTTAGTCATAAACAGAGACTAAAAATGCTTCTAAACCCTTACGCCACGTTACATAAAAACGAGATTAATGCATATATCATTCCCTGTTACTGAGCAGTTTCGAGTTGATGAAAAGGGTAGTTTGAACATGTGACAAAAATAATGAAAAAAATAACACAATTTTATTCGAAAGAGAAAGAAGAAAGTTTAGTTTTCACCCAGTTTTAGGAAATGAACAAAATGAAATGTACAAAAATACTAGCAATCAACTTTTGATATAGTTATGGAAAAAATAATGCTAATACTTCCTCGTAACACTGAAAAAGATAAATATGGAAAAACAAAAAGACATGAATATTTACACTTCTTTGTTGCTGTTGCTTTTATTATTATCGTCATCATCATCATCATTATTATTATTACTGACATCATAATCATCATTACTTACAGTATAATTTTTCTTTTCTTTATAAGTATCATTAGTAATATTATCACCATTATCATTCTTATTTTTACTATCATTATTATCATTATCAATTTTTTACTTTTTTCATCATCATTATCTATTTTACTATCATTATTATCATTATCAATTCTAACATCATTTTGATTATCATTATTGTTATCATTTTATTATCATTATCATTATCATTATTATTATTATTATCATATTTTATCATTTATATCATTATATTATTATTATTATTATCATTTATTATTATTATTATTTATTATATTATTATATTATTATTATTATTATTATTATATTATTATATTATTATTATTATTATTATTATTATTATTATCATTATTATTATTATTATTGTTATTATCATTAATACTATAATCATCATCAATATCATTTTTATTATTATTAGCATTAGTATCATCACAATCATAATCAGATAATAACTATTATCATTATTATTATTATTATTATTATTATTATTATTATTATTATTATCATTATCATTATCATTATCATTATCATTATCATTGTTGTTGTTGCTATTATCATTACAATTATGTGCTTAGTGCAGCGGTAGCGTTCTTGTCTAGTAATCTTGCTGACCCGCGTTCGAATCCTACGCCGGCGGTTGATGGCAACCCCGACCATCCTCTGCACGAAAGGGGTCATTCATAAGGAAATAAACAGACAGCCAGTCACAACAAAGAATATCCATTGTAACAAATGGAATTTAACTTATTATCATTATCATTACTATTATTGTTGTTGTTGCTATCATTATTATTATCATTATTATCATTTACATTATTATTATTATTATTATTATTAACATCATCATTACTTTCTTCATCAACACCATTCTCCTGGAAAGTCCCGAACATCAAAATTCCCGCATCATTCCTTATTCTACGAAAATCTCAATAAACAGCCGGTGTCCTAATTTCACTTTCTTATTACTGTATTTACCATCATCAATACCATTCCTATCACCATCATTATCCCCAGTATTATCTCTCCCTATCACTTTCCTCATCACCAATATTATTCCTATCAACATTCCCATCACCAGCATTATCCTTATCACAATCCTCACCACCACTACTATCTGTATCAACCATCCCAATGGCACCAACCTCATCACTAAAATTATCCCTATCATCATCCTCATCATCAGTATCATTCCTATAACAAAACTCCTCACAATCTCATCCTTAACACCAGTCTCATCATATCATCATAACACTATCATCACCCATATCATCTTTATCACCAACACCATGCCAGCAATCAGTACTCGGCAGCTAAACACTAAACACTAAACCCTAAATAAACCCTTACCTTCTCTCTGCCTTCTCTCCAGATGCTACGCCATCGTGTACCCAATGAAGGCCATCTACGTGTGTACAATTAGCAAGGCGAAGAAAGCAGCGTTCGTCATCTGGGTTTCGTCACTCATCCTCGCTTCGCCGACGCTCGTGGTGCAGGTGAGTCCACGCTGACTTTGGCCTCCGGTTCAGCCGCCGGGAATCGGATGGAGGAGCGGGGTTCTAGATCGAGGCTGAGGGAAGGTTTCATTGGGCCATTGGTGAGAGTTTAGAGGGTGGGCGTGCCAAGTGCTAGGGAGGCCGTGCTAAGGGTGTCCAGAGGAAGGATGTAAGGAAATAAGGGTGACAAGGGCCTGGGAGATCGTGGCGAGGGTTTAAGAAGGGCGCGGCAAGGATTAGGAAGGGTTGTGGCACAGGTTTAAGGAGGCCATTGCCAGGATTTAGGGGGGCGATGGCAACAATTACAAAGGTCCATGGCAAGGATTTCAGGGGGCTATTGCAAGGACTTAGGGTGCTACTGCAGGGTTTCAGGGGGCCACGACGCGTTACCATTCATTGTGCATGTCCAAAAATTATAAGGGTTCTGAATTGAACAAATTTTATATCACTGGTTTGGACAGATTAATCTGGGGTCATCTGAAGCATTTCCTCATAAAATATAAGTTAGTGTAGGTCACAAATCCCATTTGTTTACGAATTTCAGTTCTGTAAATAGTGTAAATCTGTCGAAATAGATGATGACAGTAGTTAACTATGCAATAAGTTTTCCTTTTTATCAATATTGTCTTACCTTATTTGTTGTAATATCTGGTTTAAAGCGAAAATGGTCCATGAGTAAGTTGAAAATTTCTCAAGGGCAAAACAGTGAAAAAGACTGAAAATCACCTTTACAGAAACTGTGGTTTTGACAAGCGAGTTTAGTCTTAATTTTTGGTGATTGTTAAAGCTAGGTTTTAGTGAAATAGCCCCGAAAAATGTTAGTGTAGTGCGGTTTTGGTTTCGATTAAGTTACTCAGGATTGACCCTTACATTTCAATAACTATGGCGGTCGCACGAAATTCATAGCAACTATTCGGAAAAAAAACGTAATGTGATTTTAAAAATCGAGAATGATGAGAAAAAAAATAACAATGATATCAATGTTAATGATACAGAGCTCCATTCCATTCTAATTATATTAATTCACCATATTTTACCGCTTCGTATATATCTTAGTTATCAAAACTCGGTCAGTCATCGAGAACTGATCTACATGTTTGTAGAAATTCCGTCTTTAATTCTCTACAAAATCCGGGTCTTCTACGAAAGTTGTGATTAAAAACGTCACGCGCGTTTCTGAACAACTAAACGCAGACAAACAGCGCTTAATTTAGCGATCGCCCGGCCATCCGGAGTAAACGAGCTCTGATGAGGGACAGTAATGAGGGTATATAACGAAATTACGTTTGTATGGGATCCTCTCACTGGTCTCTCGGCCGATTTGTGAAATTCCAAAAAGCCCGATCCAATTAGTATTCATGTGTATGGACACCCCTTTACGCATAAATAATTTTTTATCTACCATTGTAGATATGTATATCAATTGGATAGGAAGATAAATGTATATTTATCGGATAGGTAGATAGATAAATGCATATTTATCGGATAGGTACATAGGTAGATGCATATTTCTCGGATGGGTAGATAGATAAATGCATATCTATCGGATAGGGTAGATAGATAAATGTATATGCATGGGATAGGTAGATAGATAAATGCATATCTATCGGATAGGGTAGATAGATAAATGTATATGCATGGGATAGGTAGATAGATAAATGCATATCTATCGGATAAGTACATAGATAAATGCATATTTATCTGATAGGTAGATAGATCCATAACTATCATACAGATAGACATATATGCATTTATTTTTGTGTATAAACATATCCATGTATCTGAACGTTCATCGGGTTGGGCCTCTCGCAATTCGAACGAACATTTATTTACTTCAAGGGTTTATTTATTTATTATTAACGTTTGTCAGTTAGGTGATGAGTAACACGTGTATCTCTTCGCATGATTACTATTGTATTTTTTTTTTTTTTTTTTTTTTTTTTTTTTTTTTTTTTGCGAGAATGACGCGGACTCTGTTAAAGATTTATTTCTTGTATTTGTAGTCGGTTGTTAAATGATTGTCACGAAATGTTCTTGCATTATTTTCGGCAAGGATAAAGATGGAATTTTGTTTTCAGATTTGTCTTGATAAAAAGTTTGCGGGTGAAGTTTTTCTTTTTCTTTTCTCCTGATATCCTCTTCACATGTACTTGGCATTTCAATTAACTTGAAAATCTCTCGGGAAATACTTTAAACTTTGCGTGGGAACGTCTAGGTTTCGGGGTCTACTTTCTTCCCAGGATCATTCATTCGTTTCTGTAAGATCCGATGTTCCGTTCGGCTGTCAAGATGAATACCCCCCCCCCCTTTCCGTACTTTGGTAAGGAACGAGACTGTATCGAGATAACGGTTAGAATAATTATATATATATATATATATATATATATATATATATATATAGAGAGAGAGAGAGAGAGAGAGAGAGAGAGAGGAAGAGAGAGAAGAGAGAGAGAGAGAAAGAGAAAGAGGTTCTCGACCGGTTTAACTAAGAAAAAAGAAAGAAAAAAAAATCCCTTGGCTTCATAACTGCCCTGGTGGGCCTCCCGGCACGTCGTGTATCCCAGCGTCTCCTGCCGCCCTCCTCCCTCACCCCGCACGCCCACAGCCG
>NW_020872100.1:191696-196696 GCF_003789085.1 Penaeus vannamei | reverse complement strand
TTGATCGGCCCAGTACGGTTCAGGGAATATGCAATATCATACTATTTGTCCTCTGATGTGAAATTGACTTTGTCCCTCAAACTACATCTAGTACATAGTGTATCGTATCCTGATATCCTTTGTGTACAGGTCAGTGAAGCTTGTGGCTCAGATGGAGTCTATCAGTGGGTTTGCCAATACCTAATACCCTAGAAGTAACTTTGAAAATAAATTTAGTGTCATGTCTATTCTTCGTCTTTCCTGTGACTTATACCTGAGCCTCTTTCTCTCTCTAACATGGGGTAGCACGACTACGTTCATAGAATGTTCAGTGAAAATGAAGAATGATAATCAACGATGACTAATAAGCAATCGTAATTCATGACAAGTAATTAACAACTATAACGATTGTTAGCTTCCGGAATACAATGATAAACAATTAGATGACAATATTAGTGAATAACTGTTAACAAGAAAACAACAAGAAACCATGGTATACAACGTCCCAGAACAGTCACTTCCAAAGGAGGTTTATCCCAACATCATCTGAAAGTTTTGGAGCAAACTTTTAAGTTCATAGCGTATTCCGTACATGGCGCACAGTGCAAATAAAACAGTTGCAAAGGCAAACTAATGGACTAATTTGTATGCATATGAATGAATAACCATTGGTGGGAGGAAGGGTGGGGGGAGGGGAAGGAGGACTGAACGGGTGGGAGGAGGAGAGGTGGGGGAGAAGGAGGAGGAAGGGATGGGGTTGGATGGAAAGAGAGACGGGAGTAAGGGGAGGAAGGAGGAGCGAGAGGGAGAGGAGATAGAAAGAAAGAGAGGGAGCAAGTGGGAGAGAGAGGGGAAAAGAGAAGAGGGGAGGGGGAGGGAGAGGGAGAGAAAGAAAGAGGGAGAGGGAAAGAGAAAGAGAGAGAGAGAGTCCAGCGACCTGACTAAAACCCCTTTTTCTCCCTCAGGAACATCGCCAGACTCGAAACACTAAATGGTGCAAACGCCGCAAAACTAAGGTATGGAATGTACTACAAAGGCATTTTTAAAGAGCAATTAATGACCTGTCATTTGCAGCCAAAGATACATGACATAGCAATTCACTGAGTAAATCTGAAATATTGATAATTGACAGAATGTTCAAATGCACAAAGAACACATATACGCACAAAAACATTCATGCAGACAAACACACGAATACACATGCAGTAGGAGCACGCCCACACACACACACACACACAGAGAGGTCAGCAGTCACGCTTCCTTCAGCATTCAGCGCAAAGGCCGCGCCTATAACCAGTGAACGCGTTCTTCCCGCAGGCAAGAGTACGGGCGCTTCGGCCACACGCCCACAAGGGACTCGGCCAAGGCGGAGTTCGAGTCCTGTCACATGTAGATCTCCCGGAGGACGAGCCTTCTGTCGAGGTATGAAGGACGTGCGACTCAGGAGGCCTCGATCGCTCAGATAAATTCTTTCCGAGAGAGGAGGCGTGTCAGGAGATGCGAGGGTCTCCAGAGGACTCCATCAAGACATCCCTTCCATCGGAGGACAGCTCAGCCCCCGAGCGGAGGACGAGGTGTCTCGCGCACAGGGGGTCGCGCGCCTCCCGCCGCCAAGCCATCCACTTGCCGCGTCTGCGCCGCCGCAGCTCTCTTCTCGCACCTTCAGAGCTGCGTCAGCGCGGAATCCTCGCTGCTGATACAGTGGAGGGAAAACGTTTCTTGTTCTCTAGTTTAGATTACCCGATGTATATAATCATTTCACCTCCGAGAACCTCCGCTGTCATCGCCCTGTCCCTTCGTCTCCCACTGGAGAATGGTTCCCTTTCTTCTTCCTTTCTGGTGGAACCATCACGGGCCCTTCAACGCAGTGCCGTTGCGTGCGTTGACCTCCCTCATGCGATGCGCGTGTAAGCTTTAACTGCCATGAAGTCCTGGGGGAGGACTCATGACTCCTTTCAGCTGTGCATGAGAGCGGTCGCATGAGGATGCCCCGTGATGATGTCGTGCATGCTCATGGTGCGAGAGAGCCGGACGCTTCATATGTTTGCCTGTTCAGTGTATTCATGTTTACGTGTTTAGGGTCATAATTTCACATCCACAATCAAACAAACACACGTCCAATCCCACACGCACACACACACACACCACACCACACACACACACACACACACAACACACACACACACACACACACACACACACACACACACACACACACACACACACACACACACACACACACACACACACACACACACACACACACACACACACACACATATATATATATATATATATATATATATATATATTATATATATATATATATATATATATATATATACATATATATATATATATACATATATATATATTATATAATATATATATATATATATATATATATATATATATATATATATATATATATATATATATATATATATATTATATACATACCATAATCCAGCAAACATTCTTTTGTTGGCTTGGTGCATCTATTTCACTGGTTGCTACCTCCATAATCAAACATACATTTCATTTGATGTATCGGCTTGTTGAAGAGACAAAGCTTTCGAACAGCTAGATCCGTGAAAAAATAATCTTGCAATCAAAATTTTCTCCTCGTTCACTTTTGAACGCCTTATAAAATGTTCGTTCCTTTGAGGGGATTTGATTTTGAAAGTTTTATTAAGTTCATGAAAGTTGGAATTCCTGTTCATGAGTGGAGAGCTCTGAAGTGAGAAGTACCATATACAGTTTACAATAAAACGCATTCTCTGGTGCATTTTTTCCAGGCATATAATCATAAGAAATATTATGGCTAAACATTACGACTGGCGACCAGGCATATTAGGATACCAAGTACTGGATTATCACACATACTTGTCTACACACATATGAGCACATACTAAGTACTTACACATACTTAATATCATATCAAGCTTTCTCACACATAACACCCATATGAGCACATACAAAGTACTGGATTCTTACATATAATTAAGCCTACACATATATGAGCGCATATCAAGTACGGGATTCTCAAACATACATAAGCCAACACACGAACGCACACACGCTCGCACACAATACACACACACATGCATTTTTCTTTTTAGCCATGTATATACATAACATTTATGTATATGTGGATACCGATGTATTTCCAAGAAAAGGAAGATCTTGATCCAAGCTTAGTATGTCTGTTCGTCATCGCTAGATTTTTCGTCGCCAGAATGCCAAGCAAAGTGGACAAGAACTCTGGTCCGCCTGCTGTCAGTGTTGTATTCAAGAGATCTAGGTAAGGTGAACTAATTTGTTGTTTTGGATAAAAGGAAGAAATAGGTCCAAGTGAACGTCTGGGGGCGTGTCTGAGGAGGACCGAGGGCATTGGCCACGGGATCAGGCGAAGGGAAACCGGGTCCTTTCCCTGCGACTCCGGACCCAACACCCGATGCCGCTAGATATTTAGGGCGGTAATATTTACCGTGATATATATACTACTCTTGTACGTATCTTTATCATTTGGCAGAAAAAAAATATTATCAATGTATTTATTATCATGTCACCATTCTGATTCCAATTGTTCTATTGATTTCTTTTTAATTGCTCATGTGGAATACAATCATATTGATCTACATCACAAGTGTACAAACAAATGCATTTTTTACACGCGCAAAGACACACACACACACACATACGTACACAATAAAAGACAAACGCAAATACCCAAGCGCCCGGATGCGACGCACACATTTTTAATTAATTACGCAAGCCCTGCGTCACCCTGGAGGCAGTGCAAACGTACTACAATTTCAGAATTTTTTCATGTGAACTCTAAAAGCCATTGACAAAACATAAACAAAAATATGTGTGTACATGAATAAAATATTTCAAAGTGAATGTGTTTTTCTCCTTAAATGACGCTGATATACCAATCAACCATTAAAACAATTTACCTGTCTGTCTATCGACCCATCTATCTATATGTATATATACCTATGTACGTATGTATGTAGAAAAGGTATGAATGAGACTGGATTCTCTTTATGATGAAGTTTAAACGGAATATAAAAAGGTGTTTTCCGGGGTTTAAAATGCAAGAATGTAGATCTGTTTGTAGTCTCCCAGGTTCCTCACCTCTTGATTGTCCATTACCGCCAGCTACAGAGTTCCAATTCCTTAACATTATAATGTAAAGAAGTCACCAGAGTCGAATGATTGCGTTGACGTCAGCAGACAAGATCGAGCTTTAGTATGAGAGTAGAATGCATTTGCTCACTCAAGCTGAAAAGCAATGCCAACAGAGAAACGGCGACGAAATTTCCATAAAGTAACATCCTATACAATAACAGTGGAAGAATGTGAATGAGTAAATGTTCTACAAGATTTAAGGAACAACTTTAGATAATAAGAAATATAGATATACATAGAACAGCCTTTCCCAACCCTGGGGTCGCGAACCCTAGCGATTTTCCTGGTTGAGTTGAGGGCTAATGGCTAAATTATACTTGACTATTACACAATGATTTTTAAAAATCCACCGATTTCCGACGAAACTTGAACTAAAGAAAACATAATCGTTATTGTGAGTTTTTCGTTTATCGAATTATTTATAAATTTACTGAATGGTCTAAATATGATACATAATAATCTGTAGAACAGATTAGTGGCGCGGTCGCCTGAAAAATAGGTTGGGAACCAATGAGCTAAAGTATATAATCTCTCAGAATAGGACAGGGTAGGACCGTTGCTTGTTATCTCCTTAACAAGCAGTTATATGGAAGCATGAGCGTCAATACTATAACATAGCTCAGAGAAACGGAGAGAGGATACAGTAACTTTTCATGATTAACGATTATTTGTTTATCAAGTGATAAGGCCCTCTTTTGGTGTCCAGTTATCCTGTTATATTAGTTTCATCAAATGTCATATGTAGATTGCCTGGATAGCGATGCAAGGCCTGGTAAGCGGGCAATAAATATGTACTTCATATACATGTCAAGCTGAAGCCTTAC
>NW_020872100.1:171696-174196 GCF_003789085.1 Penaeus vannamei | reverse complement strand
GCCAGTCCAAATGAGAGGTATTCGTGATTTATGCTATTTCCAGCAATGGCATTTAAATCATTCATTTCAGAAGGTTTGGCTTTACATATATAGCATACTGATGCCGGAGGAAGAAGTGCCCGTTACCATCTGACATATTGTGCCATCTACCATTGTTATGATTACTTTATGGTGGATGGAAATATTTCCACTTCAGAGGGGATGATGACTCCAATCTTTTTATTAACAGATGACCATTCACGGTTTACCAGTAAGGGATCTTCTTTGCTAAACAATAGTGAGCAGGGGCGGCAAAGCCAGATGATGGACTGTAACTTTTCCAAACTATTTTGCCATTACATTTTAAGGATAACATGGCAGGCGAAATAAAGGTGGAAAACATATTGCTCTCTGTCTCATAGTATGTGATGATCATACTTTATGTTGCATATGCTATGACAGCCACTGCCATCCATTCCACACTTGGTTAATAACTGTAGAGTAATATCATCATCCGTATTCCTTTCATTGATTATGTTAATGGCTGTTTTATTGGCAAGTAATAATCGTTTGGCGGCATTGTCTTTAAAGAGACTGAAGAGGAACTCGGGCACGAAATGCGCTGTATTCCATCGATTCAGGATAGCAGTCTAATTTGCTAAAATGGTCCTGTGCATATAACGTACAATGTTTTAACTTATGCAGCTTCCGAAGGAATGTATAATTGGATTTGCTCATGTTGGTGTTCACAACGAGCGATAAAACTTCAGCAACTGAAAGAGGAATATCATTTTGACTCATGACATGCCCTGTAGTTGTTATGTGTGCTCCTGCGATTTCCTTTTTCAAATTCGCAGCCTGTATATTCCATCTGTGTTACAAATGCTAAATCCTCTTTGCTCTATGCTTCCATCACTGGCTCCGTCTTCCTTCTTTTCGATCTTGTGCTCATTTCAATGAACTCCTTTGTCGGACTCCCATTGCTACTGCTAGAAGCAGCTTCACCATGCATCTTTTTGCCATTATACCTTTGAATTTCGTGTATACAATAATAACTTCATGTCGGTTTATGGCCCACTTAAGCTCATAAATCTGCCATTTGGTCACACATTAATATAATCTAAACATGTAATATTGAAAAACGTATCATTCAATGGGAAACTTGTATGTGCGTGTACAACACACACCACACACACACACACACACACACACACACACACACACACACACACACACACACACACCACACACACACACACACACACACACACACACACAACACACACACACACACACACACACACACATATATATATATATAATATATATATATATATATATATATATATTATATATATGTGTGTGTGGTGTGTGTGTGTGTGTGTGTGTGTGTGTGTGTGTGTGTGTGTGTGTGTGTGTGTGTGTATATAATATATATATATATATATATATATATTATATATATATATATATATATATATATATATATTAAGAAACAGAGACGGG
Source organism: Penaeus vannamei (assembly GCF_003789085.1). Taxonomy (NCBI): domain Eukaryota; kingdom Metazoa; phylum Arthropoda; class Malacostraca; order Decapoda; family Penaeidae; genus Penaeus; species Penaeus vannamei. Next base: position 172,711 of record NW_020872100.1, on the reverse strand, counting down.
GGAGAGCGATAGACAGACAGACAGAGAAAGTGAGAGGGAAGGGGGGGGAGGTACAATATACTCAAATAAAGCCTATTCCAGCGGATAACCAAAATAATTTTCGTTTCATAGGTTACGTATAACTTTCCATATTCCGCTGAAAAATGGGTCCATTGGCTCAGAAATTGGCTCAGTTATTATATGAGTTTAAACACTATCATTTCATATTTATAATTACTATACAATAACATTTGATTACTTTTATCTGTGTTTCCTTCCCCCTTTTTCCACGTGAAAATACACGTCAATTCCAATATTTTATGGTCTGTATGAAGTGCCTCGCAATCGAATTTCAAACAATGATACTGATGGTAAACTACGGCTGAAATGAAAGCTGCAAACGAGCGAAAAGAGAGAATTGCACACGGAAATATTTTTGAATCCACGTGCAGATCATATATGTGATACTGGGATAGAAAAATTATATGGGAGATATAGAGTGACTGCAAAACATATGGGATTTCTGAAATCACGTTACGAGCGAGGAACAGATTTTCTATTTAATATAACCCACGTAGTAGAGAAAATATAAATGCAACTATTGAAATTACATTCAAAACTACATTAACCGTTCCAACGTATTAACCTGAAACTTCATAACAAGTCATGAATAATTTTGGAGAGTAAAAGAAAGAAAAAAGAAAAAAAAAAAAAAAGAAAAAAAAAAAAAAAAAAAAAAAAATATATATATATATATATATATATATATATATATATATATATATATATATATATATTATATATATATATATATATATATAATACGGTAGTTACCCAAAGTGCCAACGGCTTAAAGATATGCATCTTCTATTTATTAAGAGATAAAGATTTGCATCCAACACGACAAAGCTTTTACTCGAGCAACACTCCTAACCTTTACGGAATTGCTCCATCTGTTGGGACGTGCACCGAAAGTGTTTTATTACTTGTGAGTCAATCGAAGAGGCATTGTGAGACCCACAGAGAGAGGCGGACC
>NW_020872100.1:156696-159196 GCF_003789085.1 Penaeus vannamei | reverse complement strand
TGATGGTAGCGTATATGTATATGCATATACATATATACATATATAGATAGATAGATAGATAGATAGATATAGATATACAATTTACAATACAAACAATAAAACCAAGAATAGAAAATGTAATCACTATGGCTTCCCTTTTACTTCGCTGTGATAAATGACACAGCTGCAATTAACCTTAATTGTCGGGGACAGCTTTGTCGGGGAGGAGGGAGGGGGGGGGGGTTTGGTGAGAGAGGCCTAACGTCACTGCCAGCGTGGCGTTAGGCCTTTCTCATGCGCCTTTGTTTTGTGAGACTTTTATTTGTGTTCCGTAAGTTCACACAAATTCTGACTCGAGCACATAATGAGGAATTATTGGTCAAGTCCAGTGAATGTTGGTGGTAAATGCCAGTATGGAAGATAGCAATGGTATTGGCAACTATATTATGGAAAATACCAACGGTACTGGCGACTATATTAATTATAGTATACACTTGCTTGTTCTTTTGCATTTCGCATATAAATTTACTGTTAGGGTGTTTCAGTTCTGATTAGCTAAAAAGGGACAGAAAATGTGGCTGTACCAGCGATATTGTCTAACGACTCTATTCTCTACTTTCTACATACAGCATCGATAGAGACGGCTTGTGACACCTTCGAAAAGTCTGCTAAATAAATACGAGATTCGTCACGGCCGTATCAATCTACTTCTACGTGCTGATTACTCGACGCCTCGGTTGCAAACCCATTACGGAATATATCAGAAACATATATGGCAACTTTGTTACATATGGTTAACTTTGTTAACTTTCAGTATCATAACCTTAAGTTTGAACACAAACATATCGTTCATGGTGTTTTTAACTTCTTACCGTGAAATTACTCAAAAAAAAGTAGACTAAGATTTTTTTTCGAGCAAAATTTTAACAGGAACAAAAGATTATACAATCCCATGACTATTTCCTACTCCAAACCAAAACAGTTTTTCGTAAATTTAACTTGTACTTTGGAAAATACTGTAGCACCACAAATAAAGTGACATCTACAACAACTTCAATAACGTTGCAAATAACATTTAAGTTTCAGGCAACAATATCATACATCTCCCATCATACAAGACAAACTCATGATTCTGACGTTTTCTTGTCACCTCTACAGACTCTTAAAAATGGCTATACAATAATTACCTAACCAGATAAGGGGGTTGGAGCTGTTATTTTAAAAGAACGTAACTGCAAACCAAAGATGATGGACATTCTCGATTACCAAACAAAATACAAACGAATCACGGCTGAAGTATCCACCCATTTACCATATCTAGAAAACAAATCAAATATCATCATTCATTGAAAATGTCTGCAACTTTCCCCACAACTTCTGGGTCCAGACCTGGTGTACTTTATGGACAACCCAAATATTCCTCTAAGACCTTTTATTTCTTGATTGGCATGTTCAATTATGATATTACAAAATTACTCATTCCCACAAATAATATAATATTGGTACAGTGAACCCTCGCTATAACGCGGTTCACCTTTCACGTTCTCGCTGCTTCACGGATTTGCATTGTGCATTGTGTTCTGCATTCTGATTGGCTAAACAGTCTCTCCGCTTCTTCTCTACCTGTGTCAATAACGTTACTGTTCAATATGTACATGTACGAAAAAACAGCTTGCCAAATTTAATTTTGCACATTTTCTCTAAAACCCATGAATCTTCAGTTCGTATTGATGATTAAAATTATTATTTTACAGTACAAGCAGTTATTTGTAAAAAAAACGTTACGGTTTAATATGTACATGTACGTAAAACAGCTTGCCAAATTTAAGTTTGCAAATTTTCTCTAAAACCCATGAAGCCTTCAGTTCGTATTGATGGTTTATACAATACTTTATTTGTTAAACAAATGCCTGGGCCTGTAAAAAGGTTTTGTTCTTTGGTTTCAATGTATTGTAGAGTATTTCATTGTATAATAATTGTAAAAAAAATAAAGGTTACTGCTTCACGGATTTCGCCTATCACGGGTTCTTTTTGGAATGTAAACCACGCGAAAAACGAGGGTTCACTGTAATTCAAAATAAAAAATAAATAAATAAATAAAATAAACAAATCACAGCACTTAATTTCCAACCTATTGCAATGGCGAGTTATAATATAGAATCACTGTTCACAAACGTGCCCCTTTAAAAGACAACAGATATAACCAATTTGGATTCAATAAAATATTTAAAAAAATACTTGATATTACAGCCCATCATGTAGTTTTTAAATATGATGATTATAAACCCGAACTGATGGTGTAGCCATGGACTCCCCACTGGTCCCTTCCTATTCTCATGCATTTCTAAGTTACCATGAGCATGATTGGCTAAAGCAATCCCTATCTAGATCCAAACTCCTACATTATCATCAGTGCATTGACGGCACATTCGTTCTCTCTAAATACCCTTCACACGTGTATATTTGTGTGTGTGTGTGTGTGTGTGTGTGTGTGTGGTGTGTGTGTGTGTGTGTGTGTGTG
>NW_020872100.1:149196-151696 GCF_003789085.1 Penaeus vannamei | reverse complement strand
AGACAGAGATGTAGGGATACTATGGGCGATGTAGATATACAGAGAGAGGTGCGGAGATACTATGGGCGATGTAGGAATACAGAGATGCTGAGATACTGTGAGAGATGTAGAAATAGAGAGAGAGAGAGATGCTGATACTGTGAGAGATGTAGAAATAGAGAGAGAATAGAGATGAGAGAGAGATGCTGATACTGTGAGAGATGTAGAAATACAGAGAGGTGTAGAAAGAGATAGGTGTAGAAATAGAGAGGTCGAGAAGAAGCGAGCGAGACAAATGCAATAGGAATGTATAGATATTTTATGCCTTTCTAATCGTTTCCCTTCTGATTTCGAAACTCGTCAACCCTTTTAAAGAAGAGGCCACTTGGACAAATACTGCATTATAGTAAAGATATTTTTAATAACTTTATTTTCCAGTCATTTTATCAATATATGTGGAGTATGCCCAGAACTAGGAAGAGGCCAGCAAATGCTAAATGACCCATTCAATTAGAGTGCATTGTGAAATTATTATTATTATTATTTATTTTTTATTTATTATTATTATTTTTATCTTGATGCGAGTTCGAAGGAAATGTAGTTCCAGACAGGAATTTCCACCATTCAACCGACGCCTGGAAGTGCATTCACTAACCGATAAACGTCTGGAGGAACAGTGGCGTCAGCAGAAAGAAAGCCAAAGGAAGTGAGTGCTCATTTAGTCTTTTATCAGACCGATGGCAGAAGAACGTCTTTACATTTTTTTACAGAACGACTTCTGAAATAATTGCGATACCGTCAGGAATAATGATGATTGTTTTTGCTGTCATCATTATGATTACAATTTATTATTATGATAATAATTATTAATGTTATTATTATCAATATTTATATCATCATATCATCATCATCATCATCATCATTATCATCATCATTATCATTATTATTATCATCATCATCATCATGTTCATTATTATTATGTTCATTATCATTATTAATATCATAAATAGTAGCATATGTAATAGAAGCAGTATCAGTATTATTATAATCATTAACAAGATTATTATTATTGAACCGTATTCATGTTGACAAATGTGGAAAGGTATGAATGAGAACGAATATCTTCACAATACAAGAGATGTATTTTACCGGTTTCGATTATATCTTCGTCAGAAATACATGAATTTATCATTATCAGTACATGTTTAAGCAACATGAGTATCGTTCAATTTATCTCTATATATCTGTCTCTCTATATAATGTGTGTATGTGAATGGGTGCGTGGACGTGTGTGTGTTTGTGAGTGAGTGAGTGAGTGTGTATGTGTTGCGTGTGTGTGAGTGAGAGAGTGTGTGTGTGAGTAAGTGAGTGAATGAGAGAGAGAGAGTGTGTGTGTGTGTGAATAAGTGAGTGAGTGAGTGTGTGTGTGTTCATGGACTGGTGTTCAAGAGAAAATCCTCTAAATATCAAGAACGAATAGAGATTTCCATTTTATTACCCGAATGTTGAATATCAAACAGTTCCTGTTTGACCAGGAATCTGATTAGCTTTCGTCAGTGATGCTGTTCGGCAGCTGTTCTACATTCTCTGTCGAAATGGAAATGATCTGATCGAAAAAAAGGGGAAAAGGGTTTCATCTCTTTCGGAAGGAGAAAAAAACGTAACAGGCATATTAGATAATGATGTAACCATGCTTGCACACACATGCACACACACACACAATACACACACACGCGCACAACACACACACACACACACGCGCGCGCGCACAGCACACACACACACACACACGCGCGCGCGCACACACACACACACACACACACACGCACGTGCACACACACAGACTTATACAGTTAGCTTTCATAAGGTTCTATTAAAGTTAACCATCAATTTCTCATGAAAAGAATTTCTCTCTTTGGTCTCCCATTTAGCCTATCAAAATGTCCGCGTGTGTAAATGGATGTCCACAAGAAACGCTATCAAAACTTTCTGCACTGATTTATCCCATTTTCTGCACGTGCGCTTTGATGTTTTGCACTTTTCCGTGTTTTATCCTGTATCATGATAGTAATAGACTGTTTTCAGTGAGCATATTCCCTCTAAGGCCCTGGTGTTTTACCCTTCCGTGCTATAACAAGAAGAATAATTAACATTGTGTAATTAATATCATATTTTTAAAAAATGTTCGTGGGCATAGTATCCTCCCTGAAGATGGTCTTTGATATGATCTACCTGAAGGCCCGCCGAGTCAGTCTCACTCCAGGTGCCAGGTGCACTCATGACGGGACCCTCCCCTTTCCCCTCAGCCGCCACTCGGCAACAATTCCCATGGCAACAATTTTCGGCTTCCGCCCCTCAGCCAATTTTTATTCCATGACGAGACTCTCCCGTCACCTTTTTCACGACGGGGTGTCCACCTTACACGAATCCAACGATTTTATTTATACGTACAGAGGCCATAATCAAATGTCATTTATATTCACATTCATTTCTTTACATTTACATTCCCATTTACATGTCC
>NW_020872100.1:98733-103733 GCF_003789085.1 Penaeus vannamei | reverse complement strand
CGATAATGATGATGAGGGATAGATATGCTGTTGCAGGAAATAGACCAAAGTGATGGATGGCGGGGAGCGGGACGCGGTTAAAGATAGGGGCATTGGCTTTGTGTGTGTGTGTGTGTGTGGTGTGTGTGTGTGTGTGTGTGTGGTGTGTGTGTGTGTGTGTGTGTGTGTGTGTGTGTGTGTGTGTGTGTGTGTGTGTCGGAAGCTACTCGAGAACGTGCGCCTTCGTGTGCGCTTCGTTCGACAAGAATAATGCAGAGAGAAGAAAAAAAAAGACATCAAAAGCAAATAGAATAAAAAAAGAAAAGAAAAAAAAGTGGAAAGACTACAATATATTTGAAAACGAGGAAAATCAGATCCCCGGGCGGTAGGAGTCAGCGCGTCCTTTGTCAAGAAAAGGGAGGCTTTTACAAGCGTCCACTCGGCCCGAGAATCAGATGGACGGAAAGGGACGTCAACACCCCTTCCCCATGCCCTGCAGCCGCGTCCCTCCAAAGGGCATGGCTTTGAGGGCAAGAGCCGTCATGGCATTGTGATCGCGACGTGTCAGGCGAGGGAAGGGAATGGTAAGTATGTCTCTTTTGTTCCCCATTTTTCCCGCGACTTTTTGACCGCCTTAGAAATGTCGATGTTGTCAGAGGTTGGCCATGGCGTTGGCTTTCTGTTTTTGTTTTGTTTTTGTTCTTTATTTACATTTCTCTTCTCAATTAGCAGTCTGATTGCACTCTTGTTTTATTCCTCATCTTCCTTGGTGTTATGTCTTCCCTCTTGCCTTCCTTCCCTCCATACACATCGCATCGGTGATTTACATTTGCCCATTTTACTGCACTGTATATGCTCAGGGGTTGTTTTTCAATTAGACTCCTTAATCACACGTATGCATTTGCAAACTTGTGATAATCATGGTGCAGACGGCCCCTCGGTATTTGCATAGTTATTGTACAGCGTTTCCTCCACTCTCGGGGTAGAAGGCCTGCAGTTAAGAGTACGCCACTGCAGCTCTGGAAATCTACGGAGTGAAAACGCAAATTCCATTCGATCTTGTAAGCGGCGGCTCGAAAAAACTAAAAAAAGGGAGCGGCCACATAAACACTGGGACGGCGGGCTTATGCAGATGGCTCCTCGGGGTTGTAAAGCATGTAGCTACAGGGGCCGCCTTTGTCTCTAGGTTTTCCCTCGCTCCTCCCCCACCACCCCCCCCCCCCCTTCTCCCCTCTTCTTTCTTCCTCACTTTTGTTCTCGGGGTTTTTCCTCCTCCTCCTTCTCCTCTTCGGCATCTCTAGCACCTTCTCCTCCACCTTATTCTCCTCTTCTTCCTCACCTCCTTTTTCTTCTCTACTTCTTCTTCCTCTCCTCCTCTCTCCTTTTTTCTACTTTTATCTCCTCCTCTACCCCTCTTGCGTGTTTTCCTTATATGTTTAGTTTCTTCTTTTCCTCCCTCTTCCGTTTTCACCTTCTTCCCCTCTCCCTTTTTCTTCCTCCTCCTCCCTCTCCTTTTCTCCCTCTCCTTTTTTCTTCCACTTCTCCTTCATCATCCTTCCTCTAGCTATATTTTTACATGTGTCAATATTCCAAATCCGGGTTCCCATCGACTCGACAAAAATGCCTTTTATTGGTGGCTCGGGCGGGCCATGCCACGCCCCCCGTTGCATGCTGGGAGGGATTTCATGTGTCCTGGGGTCTTTTGGGGGGGGTGGGGGGGGGTACGAGGAGGCTGGGGGAGGGGGGGAGGAGAGGAGGGGCTGGTTTGGGGTCCTTTGGGTGGGGTGGTGGGGGGGTGTACGAGGAGCTGGCGGGAGGGGGGAGAGGGGGGGCTGTTTTGGGTCCTTGGGGGGGTGGGGGGGTGGGGGGTACCGAGGAGCTGGGGAGGAGGAAGAGGGGGCTGGTTTGGGGTCCTTGGAGTGGGTGGGTGGGAGGTGGGGGAAGGTGGGGGGAGGGGGGAAGGAAGGGCAGGGGGGCTGTTGGGGTCCTTTGGGGTGGGGGGTGGTACGAGGAGCTTGGGGGAGGGAGAGAGGGGGGCTGGTTTATTTCTTAGTGATTAGGTGCTTAGGTTGAGTTTCTTATGTACGTGGTATCTTTAATTCCCTTGATTTTCTTTTTTTTTTTTTGGGGGGGGGGGGGGTTTCTGTTGTTTTTTTTTTTTTCGTTTTTCTCTTCTCTATTTTTCTTCCTTTCTTTCATATTCGTTCTTCTTTTTTCTTTTCTCTTCTCTCTCTCTCTCTCTCTCTCCTCTCTCTCCTCTCTCTCTCTCTCTCTCTCCTCTCTCCTTCTCCCTCTCCCTCTCCCTCTTCCCTCTCCCTCTCCCTCCCCCTTCTCCCTCTCCCTCTCCCTCCCTCTCCCTCCCCTCCTCCTCCCTCTCCTCCCTCCCTCCCCTCCCTCCCTCCCTTCCCTTCTCCCTCCCTCCCCCTCCCAAAACCTGACATGAGCTGCTAAAATTCCCTGAGGATGGTGTGGATAGCGTGTCGAAAAAGACGAATTCATTTTTTTTTCTTCTTCTTCTTTTTACATTCTTTAACCGCATTTTTTTTTTCTTTTTTGTATTCTTGATTACGAGTTTCCGGTTCACGACAAAGAACAGCTGGTGAGAAATACTGATGGTGGATTTTCTTACGTTAAGTGCACGGGGGTCGTCCGTTTTACGTGGGACGATTATGATTAAGTTTTACCTGTGGGAATTTGTCCCTGGTGGCTTTTATATCAAAGGGGGGGGGAGGGGGAGGGGGTGTGTTATCATGTGGGGAAGTTATGTATTTAGGGGGGGGGAGAGGGGGTTTGGTTTTTAATTCGTTTTATGTTGATTTTCGTCTGTCAGATTCTTGTTTTGTCTTTTTATTTTTCTTTCTTTCTTTCTCGTTCTCTCTCATTTCTATTTCCTTTTTTCTCTCTTGTTTTCTCCCTTCTTCTCTCTCTCTCTCTCTCTCTCTCTCTCTCTCTCTCTCTCTCTCTCTCTCTCTCTCTCTCTCTCTCTCTCTCTCTTCTCCCTCTCTTCCCTCCCCCCTTACCCCTCCCTCTCCCTCCCCTCCTTTCCTCTCAACGAATACAATTTTTTTCTCTTTTTTTATTCATTATGCTTTGTCTGCGTGTCTATTTCCCCATCTGTTTCCCCAACGCACCCTGTCCGAGTGTCCGTACGAAGCAGTATGTTTAGACCGATAGAAATGCCGTATTTTGTCCGTAGTTGACTGCCATCCTTATCCGCATTGACTGTACCTGGAGATGCATTAATGTGCTTGGTCCTTATTTTTTTCTTTTTTCCTTTTTCTTTTTTTCTTTTTTTTTTTTTTTTCTTTCCCTTTCTTTCTTTCTTTTTTCTTTTCCTTTTTTTCTTCTTTTTTTCTTTTTTTCGTTCGTTCGTGAGATTGGCGGTTGCGGTTAGGGCAAATTCGACCGTATGAACAGACTGTAGAATGTATAAATTGACTGTAATTTTGCCTATTAGAAGGCCGGATTAATTATTCACAGACCAACCCTAATGGTCGATGTTTTCTCACGTTTACAGAATTCGGATCAACGTTTCCGAAAGTATTTTTTTCAGGAGAGGAAGGAGGAGGAGGCAGCCGTAGAGAGTATGTGGGTTTTATTAAGATAATTATTATTGGTATGCCGTTCCACATGTCTCAATTGACACCCCTGGCAAGAATAATGATGATGATGATGATGATGATGATGATGATGATGATGATGTGATAATAATAATGATAATGATAATGGTAATATTGATAATTTAAGATAATAAGATAATGATAATAATTATAATTTGAATGATAACAAAAAATAGTAATGATAATTTACAATAATAAAATGATGTTTACAGTGATAATGATAATAATTGATGACAAATTTACAATAAATAATATAGTGAAAATAAGAATAATATGTAATGATAATAATAAAAGAAAAAGAAGAAATAATAGAAGAAGAAGAAATCAGACATCATCCCACCTAATAAAATGTCTAGAATTAAGCCCCCCCCCAAAAAAAAAAAAAAAAAAAAAAAAAAAAAAAAAAAAAAAAAAAAAAAAAAAAAAAACACTTATTCTCCCCAGAAAAGGGCTTTCCCTCCCGCGACACTTCCTCCAGAACACAAAACAGATGTGACCCCACGGTCTTGGCTTTTTAGTATGTGGGAACACGTGTCAGAGAGCGCCTGTACAAACAGTTCTCGCGATACAGAAGTGGGCGTAGCGTCGCGGGCGTGGAACAGCGGAAGTGTCGTCGGATTTTTCAGATGGTTTCTGTATCTGATAAGCGCGCTTGACATGCGATTGTGCATGCGGGGGTATTTGAGATTAAAAATGCTGGGTTTTTGGTAATGCAGGGTCGATGATTATTTATTTTTCCTTTTTATTTTTTTTTCTTTTTTCGTTATTATTATTTATTATTTTTTAGTTGCTGTGGAAACGATAAGTTATCTTCATTCTCGTTTTTGTTTTCGTATTCTCTTCTGTCTTATGTTTTTTTTCTCTTCTGTTCTCCTCTCTCTTCTCCATCTTCTTTTTTTTCTTTCTCTCATTCTCCCTCTCTCTCCTCTCCTCCATCTCTCTCTCCTCCCCTCTCTGTCTCCTCTCTCTCTTCTCTCTCTCTCATCCTTCTCTCTTCTATATATCCCTTATAACCTGATCTATCTCATCTATTCCCTCACAGGACGGATTTAAGAAAATCTAATGATGATAACGAAGTACATATATAAAAGGCGAAGTCAGAGAAGCAGAAACAAAAAAAAAAACAAAGGAAAAGAAGACGAAGAATAAATTACAGTAGACGAAAAACAGAGATGAGACAAGACGGACAACAAATGAGAAGAAGAAAAATATAAGAAAGGGAGAAAACACAAGAGACGGATAAAAGGGGTTAATCCATTTGTGGATTCCAGTTCCCTTCCAAGCTGATAACGACGGCCAATGGGCAAAGTTTCATCAGCTGTAGTGCAATTTACTCGGAACTGCGCATAGATAAATCGACCGGAAGTGAGATCGGGTGGAAACTGACCCCCCCACCCCCCC
>NW_020872100.1:93405-98220 GCF_003789085.1 Penaeus vannamei | reverse complement strand
CCTATGTGTGGTTTGTATGTTGTACTGCTGTGTGGTGTATTTATGCCATTTATTTATGCATGTAATGCATGCTAATGGTATGATATACTGCATGTATGTATGTACTCGTATGCCTACATGTATGTATAATATGCATATATGTATGTACCTCGTATCCGTACTGCCTACACCTATGTATGTATGTATTTACCTGCATCTATGTATGTCTGTATGTATTATGAATGAATGTACGTATGTAATGTATTTGAATGAATATATGTTCCATATATACATGTGTGTATATATGTATCAGCCTATACGTATGCATACCCCATATAACACGTATCCAATCCCCATCGTATACTGTATATACATACAAACACGCTTTTTGCGTATTAGCTTCAACATCATCCTTCAAATACCAGAATAAAACTTTTTTTTTTCTTTTCTTTTTTTCTTTTCTTATTTTCTTTCTTTTCTTTTCTTTTTTTTTTTCTTTTCTTTTCTTTTTTTTTTTTTTTTCTGTTCTTTTCTTTTCTTAATTTTCTTTTCTTCTTTTCTTTTCTTTCTTTTATTTTTTTTTTTCTTTCTTTCTTTCTTTCTTTAAACAAGAAATAACACGAGCGGCCGACATAACACAGCCGCGACCGTCTGTTTTGTGGAAATGTCCGACTTTTAATAAAACATATTGGGATTGACCGGGCGAAGATGGACCCAATAACCTATTTCTTGCCTGGTGGAATTGACTATAAAGGTGCTGTCCACACCTAGCATTTTTCCGGTCATTTTCTTTTTTATTATATTCTTTTTAAATTTTTTTGTTTTATTATTAATTATTATTATTATTATTATTATTCATTATATTATTATTATTTAATTATTATTAATTATTATTATTATCATTATTATTATTATTATTATTATTATTTTTTTTTTACAATTTCGGAAATTTTTGTTCCCATTTTGAGCGAATTGGTCCGATTTTTCCCAGTCAGACGATAATGAATCGTATTCCGTCTTGAAAACCTTAACGTCAACTTTTTCAGCCAAATCATACTCAGCATCAAGAGCTATATTCATGAATGTTTTGTAATTTGTGTAAAAAGTAAAATTATTTAGAAATTGACGCTGGGAAAAAGTGGCTAGTTTGTGACAGCACCTTAGTTAGGAACAGTGGGTTTTGTTTTTTCTAATGCTTTATGATTGTTATTGTTGTTAGTATTTTGTTGGTGATTGTTATTACTGGTGTTATTGTTAGCATTGTTGTTATTGTTATCATTGTTATAATTCTTATTATTGTAACTGGTGTATCATTGTTATTACTATTATTATTGTTATCATTATTCGTCTATCTCAAAATCATTAATGTCATTATCAATAATTATTTTTGTCACTAATCATTATTTATTTCCTTAAACTATTACAAATTATCATGCATTATCAATATCCAATTACTCATTATTATCCTTATCATTAGTAATCCTTATCATCATTATCAATATCATTATCATTTTAATCAGTTATCATCATTTATCATTACTGTTTTTTATGAGTATTTATTACTACTATTGCTGTTATCATCATCTATCCATCATTATCATTTACTGCTATTATTAACATTATTTACTCACTATTGCTGTTGTAGTATCATTATCAGAAAGTTATCAAACATTTCCATTATCTATAATTAAAGAGACGAAAGTAGGTAATCGTTTATCAGCAAGAAGTGATGAATAAGGCGGCGAAAAAAATAATAAAGATAATGATAATGATACAACAATGGTGATGTCGTAGCAACTAAAATGCTGAAAACAGTAAGAACAATAATAGTAAGATAGACAATAAAAATAAAGATAATCATGATAATAATGATGGTGATAACAGTAACAACGATGATAAAGACGATAATGACGTGTTAATAACAACGATAGTGATAACTATGATGATAACAATAACAATAACAATAACAACGCAATTATAGACATACTAATGATAGTGATGCCTATGATAATGATAACAAAAATAATAACAATAATCATAATAGTAATGAATAATGATACTAACTTCTATTTTACTAAGCAATAGCAATTATCCTTACCGATCAATGCAATCATGATAATGATAATGATGATGATAATGATCATATAAAAAAGTACTAATGATAATGATAAAAAAACCAACAAAGTTATGATCAATTATGATAATAACAACAATAACAATAATATCAACAAAATATGCTCATATAAAAAAAATCCTTGGTTAAAAAAAGGAAATAAATGAACGCTGCTTTTGGGAAGAGTAAAATGAAAACACAATACTTTGAAAACCAAAATTTAACCCTAAAATGTCATTCGCTTGTTAAACTGACTTATAAACCACCATTTAGAACCAGAGTGTGGTGAAGGTCGGGGAGAGGCTGAATACTTGCATATTTTCTGCCAACATTTTTTGGTTTTCTTTGCAATTCGTTGTCGGTTTTGTTCACTTTTTTATGAATTGATCAGACTAAATTAACATTACCATTGGCTTATATGTATATGTTATATTATTAATCATATATATATATATATATATAATATTATATAATATATTATATTAATATAGTATAGGATATATATATAATATTATATAAATATATATTATATAGTATACTATATTAAATATATTAAACATAATATATATATTTTATATAATAATATTTATATAATATATATATATATATAATATATATATATATATATATAATATATATATATTTATACACACCACACACATAAACGGTTATTTTTTGTTCTCTTCGGTTTCCTTTCCTCTGAAACAGACAGGACACGACAGGACGACAGGAAGAAAGGAGAAAGATGAGAAAGAGGGAAAAAGAGATAGGAATAGATAGATAGGACAGAAGAGAGAGAGAGAGACGCTGAGAGAGAGAGGGAGGAGCCCACTCAGGCGAGAACCGTATTCTAACGCTTACAAACAAACTCTTCCCTTTCTCCCCTCCCCAACCTTCCCTCCTTTTCCCCAGTCCCCTCTACCTCCCACAGTCCCACCTCCCTTCCCCTCCCTACTCCCTCCCTCATCCCCTCTCCCCCGCCACTTTCCCTTCTCTCCTCCCCTCCCACCTCCCTCCTTTCCCACCTTCCCTCCCTCCCTCCTCCCCTCCCCACCTCCCTCCTTCCACCCTCCTCCTCCTCCTCTCCCTCCCCCTCCTCTTTCCCATCCCCTCTCCCCTCCCCTTTCCCTCTCTCCCCTCCCACCTCCCCTTCCCACCCCTCCTCCTCTCCTCCTCCCCTCCCCACCTCCCTCCTTCCATCCCCTCTCCCTCCTCCCCCCCTTCCTCCTCCCTCCTCTCCGAAAAAAAAAAAAAAAAAAAAAACATTACCATTGAAGGTAGAGTACGACTGCAGCTATCAATCTTACGTAAGTCAAGTGGCCTACAAAAGCAGAGGGGAAAGAGTTAGCAGAGAGGGGGACGGCTTCAGAGGGGGTTTCGCGCCACGGTCCACACAAGGGCAGGCGGCCATAGATCAAGGAGCAGACGGCCAGCTAGATAAGCAGTTTTAGGCGGCGGGGCGACTTACTTTTGTTGACGCCGGGATTGGGCGGAAGGGAGGAAGATAAGGGATATCTTGAACAGCTTGGTATGTGCTTGTTTGTCGTAATTATCATTATCGTTAGAGGAGTAATGGAATAAAGGGGATATAATTACTGCTGCTGTTGTGTGCTGCTGTATTGCTAATAACAATAAAATTGATGAATGGATTAATGATAACCATAACAATAACGAGTAATAACTAATGGTAATGAAGATAATAACAACAATAATGATAAAGATAATAACAATGATAATTATCATGAGACAGTAATTGAATATTATAACAATAACAAATGATAACATGCCATAACAAATCAATAAAACTGAAATGAATGATTGATAATGATAATAATAGTGAAAATAGTGATGGTGAAGAGATAGTGATAATAGTGAATGACTAATAATGTGGGTAATAATTAGTTATGATGAATAATTTAGGAAAACATTGACGGTGATAATGATAAGTGAAGTAATAGTGAGATACCGGTAGTATGCGATAATAATCAATGATGATGAATAACAATAGATGATAATAACTTGTAATAATAATGATGAAAATTATAACAACAATAACAATCATAATAACCTATATCATAATTCTCCTTGCGTTACAATTACAATTTAGGCCTAAAACAATAAAAATAATTTGCTGCGAAACTCTTTTTAAACATTATCCTCTTATATCTTATATTTTATATTGATACATCTTATAATATATTTCATTATCTTTATGAAAATGGAGCATCTGTTAAAGCCTGGAAATCCTACATCACGTGACTTGACTTGAAGTTCAGCTCGTATTAGTGTAGAAGTGGAGGTGATCATTGACAAATTTTACGATGTTTAAGGAAGGACACAAATACATCTTATGAGAATCTATGAGAACCCTATGCTAACTCACCATTATTGTTATCATTAGTGTTGCTATTATATGTTACCATGCTTTGCTATTATCGTTATTATTTTATTTGTTACTAATTAAATTGCTTCATTATCGTTATTAATGATTGTTATCTGATTATAGCTATCAAATTATTGTTATTATTATTGTCCATCTAATCTCATTAATGTCATTAATTTTTGTTGTATCGTTATACTGATCACTGTTGCCGATCATCACCAGTATCATTTTAACAATAATGATACTGAAATAATGGATAATATAAAAAGAGGATGAAGCGAAAGAGAAAGGGGGAGAAAGAGGAAGAAATAGAGAAAGTAAAGAAGAGAGAAGAAGAAGA
>NW_020872100.1:70905-85905 GCF_003789085.1 Penaeus vannamei | reverse complement strand
ACGACGAGAAACTGGTCCGAGGAAACGAGAGGGAGGAAACGAAACCCACGGAGGGAACGAGGACTGTCCGGAGGAACGAGGAACGCACCGGAGGAACGAGAACTGTCGGAGGAAACTGGAAATGTCCGGAGAACGAGGGAACTGGTCCGGAGGTAAAACGCACAGGAGAAATAGTCTCTCCTTCTTTATTGCTGATTCCGGGCCTTAATGAAACGAATAGAAAAGAGAGAGAGAGAAGAGAAGAGGAAAGAGAGGAGGGGAGCGGGGAGGGAGAAAGGGGGAGATGGGAGGGAGGGGAGGGGAGAATGGAGAGGGGGAGGGGGAAGGAGATGGAGGAGAGGGAAGGGAGAGGAGGGGGAGGGGGGAAATGGGGAGAGGGAGGGAGGAAGAGGGAGGGAGAGGGAGGGAGGGGGAAAAGGGGAGGAAGGAGGGAGGAGAGAGGGGAGGGGAGAGAAAGAGAAGAGGAGGAGAGAGGAGAAAGAGAGAGAGGAAAAGAGGAAGAGAGAGGCGGAGGAGAGAGAGAGGAGGAAGAAGAGAGGAGGAAGAGAGGGAGGGGGAGGGAAATACGGAGAGGAGAGATTAAAAAGAGGAGAGGGAGAGGGGAGAGGGGTGAGCGAGAATAGGAGAGGGTGAGGGAGAGGGAGAGAGAGAGCAGGAACGGAAGAGGGAAAAAAAGAAGAATGAGAAGGGAATAGGAAGGAAAAAATGTAGAGGAAGAAGAAAAGACTAAAAGAAAATAACAAAGATGATAATAATGATAATAATGATAATGATACGAAAAAGAAAAAGGAAGAGAAGAAGTCAAAAGGAGAAGAAAAGGAAAGAAAAAAAGAAGAAAAAACTATAAAAGAAGCGAAAAAAAAGAAAAAGAAGAGAGAAGAAATAGAGAAGAAAAAGAAGGAGAAGAAGGAGATAAAGAGAAGAAGAAGGAAAAGAAAGGAGGAGAGAGGAGACAAATGCAGGTAATAAATCTTCGAAGACTTTTATGCACATGTATGTAAGAATATATGTTTAGATTGAGATATATACACATAAATAAAGTGCGGTTGTCGGAATTAATGTATGTAATTAAAACATTCGGATTTTTTTACGATTTCTTTGGATAAACATTATTTTTCTCTCTCTCTCTCTTCTCTCTCTCTGTCTCTCTCTATCTCTGTGTCTCTGTCTCTCAAGCCTTCTATCTCTTTTTGTGTCTTTCTCGCGCTACTCTTCTTCTCTCTCACTCTCTGTCTCTCTCTGCCTCTGTCTGTCTCTGTCTGTCTCTCTCTCTCTCTCTCTCTCTCTCTCTCTCTTTCTTCTCTCCCTCTCTCTCTCTCTCTCTTCTCTCTCTCTCTCTCTCTCTCTCTCTCTCTCTCTCTCTCTCTCTCTCTCTCTCTCTCTCTCTCTCTCTCTCTCTCTCTCTCTCTCTCTACTGCGTCTCTCTCCCTCTGTCTCTCTCTCTGTCTGTCTCTCTTTTTTTTTCTTTTTTTTTTTTTGCGTGAGATCTTTTGTGAATTATACTCCGACGGTTCCCAAAGGAGTTTTGATTTACAGACACGATGAGAATAGTAAAAAAAAAAAAAAAAAAAAAAAAAAAAAAAAAAAATTGATAAAAGGGCCGTTTGATATTGGCAGTCAAAACCGTTCGGACGGAGAGGGAAAATAACATTTATCTTCTTTTTTTGTATTCATAACGTTCGCACATTCATCCATTTCCTTGGAGAGTCGTTGAGTGTTGCAGCGATGTGCAGCGAGCAAGTTATAGCATCTTCTTTTCCCTGGAGGCGATAGATACCATTAGGGCGAAAGTACACGAAGTTTTGACGAAGATTTCGGTCGTTATGGGGAGACTTTTATATATATATATTTTTTTTATTATTATTATCATTATTTTTTATTTTTATTTATTTATTTATTTTACTGCTTTTTATCATTATTTTTTATTTTCATTTATTTATTTTTATTGATTTTTTTATTCTGTTTTTTTCTATTTTTGGTTTTGTTTTTATCTCTTCTTCTCCTCTCCTTCCTCTTTTTTTCTTTTTTTTCGTATCGTTTCATTATTATGTTACTGTCTCTCGCTTTTTCTCTTTTTCTCTTTTCCTCTCTCTCCGGTTCTGTTTCTGTCTCTGTCCTTCGCTTCGTCTCATTTTTCTTTCTGTGTCTTAGTCTCTGTCTTTCTGTCTGTCTTTATCTGTCTCTTTGTCTTTCTCTCCTTCTTGGTTTCTGTCTCTCTCTTTTTCTCTCTTCTTTGGCTTCATATCTTTCTTTTTCTCTTTGTCTGTCTCTCTTTCTCAGTTTCTCAGTCTCTCTCTCTGTCTCTTTCTCTTCACTTGCTTAATTCTCTCTCTTTCGTTCCGTCTCCCTCTTTTTTTCTCTCTCTCTGTCTCTGTTCCTACTTTTCTCTCTATCGCTTCGTCATTTTGCTTTTAATCTTTATCTCTTTACCTTAATCTTTATCCCATTATCTCTCATTCTGCGTGTTTCCCTTTTATTTTCTGTCGTTTTTTTTCTTTTTTACTCACCGTCTCTCTTGTTTTATCTCTTTATCTTCTCCCCTTTTTCTAAAAAAAAAAGAAAAAAAAAAAAAAAAACGGATACATGACGATAAATTTTAATATTTCAACCTGCCCCTTCCCCCCCCCCTCCCCCCTCCCTCCCTTTTCTCCTTCTTTTAACGCGTTCCATCCCGTTCTATCTCCCCCCCCCCCTCCTACCCCCTCCCCCTGTCCTTCAAGTATTAACAAAAGTACCTTGGGACGCATAGGTCATAGCCCCCCCCTCCCTCCGCCCCCCTCCCTCCCTCACACATCCTGCGTCATCTTCCTCCCCCACCCCCCATCTCACACCCTACCCCCATACCCGCTCGCTACCCCCTATTTCCCTCCCCCCCTCCCTACCCATATCCAAAACCACCTGCCTTCTCAACCCTTACCTTTTACCTTTCTCCAACCCTACCCTTCTTCTCTGCTTTTCCTTACCAACCCTTCTTACCCCTACCCTAACCCTACCTCATCCTCCTCCTCCTCCTCACCCTCACTTACCCCTCCAATCCTCCCTCCTCTCCTCTCTCCCTCCCCTCCCCCTCCTCACCCATTCCCCTTCCTATACCATCCCTCTCCCCTCACTCATACCCCTCCATCTCCCTCCCCCCTCACCCTCCTCATCCATCCCCCTCCCAATCCTACCCCCTCTGCCATCCTCCTCCCTCCTCCCCCTCCCCTCACCCCCACCCCCCAATACCCACAACCAGCAATGACAAACAATCACAACCGACCAACAGTCTAGACGAACAACCTCCGTCTGCACCAACGAGTCCCAGTCCCCTATAAAGTCTTATTCGGGAAGTCTTTGTGAGGGTCTTGAGGAGGGCTTTGTGAGGGGTCTTTGTGAGAAGTCTTTGTGAGGGGGTCTTAGTGAGGGCTTATCGGGGTCTTGAGAGGGTCTTGTAGGGGACATGAGGGGTCTTTATGAGGGGTCTTTGTGAGGGGGTTCTTTTAGGGATGGTCTTTGTGAGGTCTCTTTTTGAGGGGGTCTTTTGAGGGGTCTTTGTGATTGGTCTTTTGGGGGCTGTAGAGGGGTCTTTGAGGGTCTTGTGAGGTCTTTTTAGGGTTCTTTGTGAGGTCTTCTGAGGGGTTTGTTAGGGCGTTCTTTGTGAGCTTGTCTTTGTGAGGGTCTTTGGAGGGTTCTTTGTGGAAGGGGTCTTTGAGGGGGTCTTTTAGGGGGTCTTGAGTGTCTTTGTAGGGGGTCTTTGTGAGGGTCTTGAGGGTCTTTTGTATGTGGTCTTTTGAGGCTCTTTATGAGGTCTATTTGTAATGTCGTCTTTTTGAGGTCTTTGTGGGTCTTTGGAGGCTCTTTGGGGGTCTTGTATTAGGTCTTTTAGGGGTCTTTGTGAGGGGGGTCTTTGTGTTGAGGTCTTGTGAGTCTTGTGAGGGAGGGGTCTTGTGTGAGGGGGTCTTTGTGAGGGGTCTTGTGAGGGTCTTTGTGAGGGCGTCTTTGTGAGCTTTAGAAGAGGGGTCTTTATGAGGGGGGGTCTTTGTGAGGGGTCTTTTGGAGGGGGGTCCTTTTGTGAGGGTCTTTGTGAGGGGGGGTCTTTGTGAGGGGCTTGTGAGGGTCTTTGTGAGGCTGGGTCTTGTGAGGGGGTCTTTGTGAGGGTCTTTGTAGGGGGTTTGTAGGGGTCTTTGCAGGGTCTTTTGAGGGGGCTTTGTGAGGGGGTCCTTTGTGAGGGGGTCTTGTGAGGTCTGTGAGGGGGGTCTTGTGAAGGGGTCTTTGTGAGGGGGTCTTGTGAGGGGGTCTTTGTGAGGGGTCTTGTGAGGGGGTCTTTGTGAGGGGCCTTTGTGAGGTCTTTGTGAGGGGCTTTGTGAGGGCGGGGGCTCTTTGTTGTTGAGGGGGGTCTTTGTGAGGGGAGGGTCTTTGTGGGGTCTTTGAGGGGGAGGGGTCTTTTGAGGGATCTTTGTGAGGGGGGTCTTTGATCTTTGTGAGGGGGTCTTTGTGAGGGGGGGTCTTGTATGGTCTTTTGGGGGTCTTTTGTGAGGTCTTTGTGAGGGGGGTCTTTGTGGGGGGTCTCTTTATGAGGAGGTCTCTCTTATAAAGGGTCTTTATGAGGGGTCTTCATAGGGGGGTCTTTCAGAAGTGTCTTATGAGGGTGTCTATGAGGGTCTCTCTTATAAGGAGATCTCTTATAAGGGGTCTTTATGAGGGGTCTTACGAAGGTCTCTCTTATAGATGTTTATGAGAGGGTCTTATGAGGTGGTCTTATGAGGAGGTCTTACGAAGGATCTTATGAGGCGGGTCGAAGCAAAGCCTCAGAGCGTCTTAAGTGTCAAAGTTTCCCGTAAATAAATGAGTCAAATAATTAAGAGAAACGCCCTTGGTTATTGAACATTTTTGGGTTTTATTTTCTTTCTTTTTCTATTTATCTATTTATTTGTTATTATTATTATTATTAGTGAAATGACTATTACTATTATGGTTATCTGTAATATCGTCTACTGATTCAACTACATATGAATATCTATCACATCATCATTATCATCATTATCAATATCATCATTAATATTATTGCTACTATTTTCAATTGCATCAATCCTATCATAATTATCTTTATCCTTTATTACCCTTATCATTAATATCATCATTATTATCAATACTATTACTAATATTACCACTACAATCATTTTAATTCTTACTGACATAAATAAATTCAACTCTTTAATTAGATTAATTTCCCTAATCGATTTTCTATATAGTAAAGAATTTATTTGAATTTGTTTATTATTCATTATTCATATTATATTGTTTATTATTTATTATTCAGTTATTCATCAATTAATCCGAAGTTCACACCGAGGAATCCACCAGCCTTGAATATGCACGATCACGATCTGGCAATACTGCTCTCTTCTCGTCCCCCCCCCCCAAAAAAAATTCCTCTTCCTCCTCTTTTTTTTTTTCTCTTTCTTCTTTCTTTCTCCTCAATAAGCTTCTCGCCATTCTCTCTCCCTCCTTCTCTTCCTTCTTCCTTTCTCTTTCTCTCTCCTCTTCCTCTTTCTTTCTCCTCAATACCCCTTCTCGCCCCCATTCCTCTTCTCCCTCCTCCTTTTCTCCCTCTTCTTTCTCCTCAATAACCCTTCTCGCCATTCTCTTCTTCCTCCTTTCTCTTCCTCTTCTCTTTCTTTCTCCTCAATCCCTTCTCCCCCCCTTCTCTTCCTCCTCTCCTCTTTCTTCCTCCCCAATAACCCTTCTCGCCCCTCCATTCCTTCCTCCCTCCTTCTCTTCTCTTTCTTTCTCTCAATAACCCTTCTCTCCCTCCCATTCCTCTCCCCTCTCCATTCCTCCCTCCTTCTCTTCCTCCCTCCTTCTTCTCTTCTCCTCAATAACCCTTCCCCCTCATTAATACCTCTCTTAGACCTCTATCTTGTAGCTTGTTCTTCAAAAGCGTCTTGCACCGTTCGCCTTTCTGCAAGCAATTTTGACCCTAATCACCAGCGTTTTGTGATAACCCAATTGGTCGTTTGGGTTAATGATCGTTTTATGTCCTCGTGTGCTTGAGAGGAAGACAAATAAAGTAAATAAATGAATAAAGAGAGAGACAGATATATAAAAAGGAATGGATGTATGTAAGAAATACAAGAGTAGGAAATAATAAAGCAGACAAAGGAAAAACACACACAAAAAAAACGGTGGATGTACAAACAAAGAAACAAATATAACGACAGTAGACGGATAAAAAATAAAGAAATGTACAAATAAAACAAATTCGCAAAGAAACAAAGAGAAAGACAATGATCGGATAAAAAAAATAATGTACAAATATAACAAATTCACAAACAAACCAATGAACGAACGTGCGAGCGTACATACAACAAACAACGCCCAAACAAACAAAATACCATCCAAGCAAAAAACAGACCCCAAACAAACAAACAACCAAAGAAACAATCCCACCAAGAAAAAAAAAAAAAAAACAATCAAGAAATAACATTACACAATTAGCGAAAATTAAACCTTCAAAAAACGTAGCGTGATTTTGGCTCCCCCTTTTCACTGCAATTATTCTAATCAACAGAAGAATGTGTGAGGTAATTATAGAAATGGTGGTCTCTAATAGAAACCGGCGGGTGCTGTGTCGGCCGGCGTGAAGGATTGGTCGTGAGGTCAGAATTCGACACTCGCTCTTGACACGAGCTGTGGGAAAGGGCAAGCGGGTTTAACAAGGTCGCTTTCTCTCTCTTTCTCTTCTCTCTCTTTCTCTTCTCTCTCTTTCTCTATCTCTCTCTCTCTTTGTCTTTCTCTCTTTCTCTTTATCTCTCTCTCTTTGTCTTTCTCTCTCTCTTTCTTTCTTTCTTCTATCTCTTCTCTTCTCTCTTTCTCTCTCTCTCTCTCTCTCTCTCTCTCTCTCTTTGTGATACCTTCTTTCTCTTTTTTGTGACACCTTTCTCTATTTTTTTGTGTGATATCTTCTGTCTCTGTCTCTTGTTATCCTCTCTCTCTCTCTCTCTCTCTCCCTGTTGCTCTGTTTCTGTGTCTCCGTCTCTCTAAACGTCTCTGTCTCTGTTTCTTTTTCTCTCTTCTCTGTTAGCCTCTCTGTCTAGTTCTGTTCCTTTGTTTTGTGTCTGTCTGTCTCTCTGAGTGCTCTCCTCCCTCCTCTGCTTCTCTCTTCTCCGTCACCCTCTCTTTCTGTTTCTCTGTCTTTCTTCCTCCCTCTTTCCGTTTCTGTCTCTTTCTTTCCCCCCTCTTTCTCTTCTCTCCTCCCCTCCTCTCTTTCTCTCTCTCTCTGTCTCTGTCTCTATTGCCTCTCTCCCTTTCTCTCCTTTCTCTCCCCTTTTCCAACCCTCTCTCTCTTCTCTCACTCCTCCCCCTATTCGCAACTCGAAACGACTCGAAATACAAGTCGAAACTGCTTCACAAAACCTCCGACTCTCCCTTATTAACGCGTAAAGAGAGTCATTAGAGAGACAGCGTCAACCCTTTGCCTCCCCTGTGAAAGTTTTCCTAAGTTGTAATAACTAAATCTTGCTAGACAGACTCCAGTGGACCTCTTGACGACGAACAAGTAAATAGAAAACGGGATATTAATTCCACTTTAGGTCTGTAGTGAAACCTCTTAACGAACGCAAGTAAATAGAAAACGTGATATTAATTCCACTTTAGGTCTGTAGTGAAACCTCTTAACGGACACAAGTAAATAGAAAACGGGATATTAATTCCACTTTAGGTCTGTAGTGAAACCTCTTAACGAACGCAAGTAATAGAACACGTGATATTAAACTTTAGGTCTGAGTGAAACCTCTCGTAGAAAACGGATAGGTCTGTAGTGAAACCTGCAAGTAATAGAAACGGGATATTAATTCCACTTTAGGTCTGAGTGAAACCTCTTAACGAACACAGTAAACGCGATATTAATTCCACTTTAGGTCTGTAGTGAAACCTCTTAACGAACGCAAGTAAATAGAAAACGTGATATTAATTCCACTTTAGGTCTGACGTGAAACCTCTTAACGAACACAAGTAAATAGAAAACGGATATTAATTCCACTTTAGGTCTGTAGTGAAACCTCTTAACGAACGCAAGTAAATAGAAAACGCGATATTAATTCCACTTTAGGTCTGACGTGAAACCTCTTAACGAACACAAGTAAATAGAAAACGTATATTAATTCCACTTTAGGTCTGTAGTGAAACAAACGAACGCAAGTTAGAAAACGGGATATTAATTCCACTTTAGGTCTGTAGTGAAACCTCTCGACGGCAACAAGTAAATAGAAAACCGGATATTAATTCCACTTTAGGTCTGTAGTGAAACCTCTCGACGAACGCAAGTAAATAGAAAACGCGATATTAATTCCACTTTAGGTCTGTAGTGAAACCTCTCGACGGACACAAGTAAATAGAAAACGTGATATTAATTCCACTTTAGGTCTGACGTGAAACGAACGACAAAGTAAATAGAAAACGGATATTAATTCCACTTTAGGTAGTGAAACCTCTCGACGGACACAAGTGAAAAACTCGTAAAACACAAGTAATTAGAAACGTCAAGTAAATAGAAAACGTATATTCATTCCACTTTAGGTCTGACGTGAAACCTCTTAACGAACACAAGTAAATAGAAAACGCGATATTAATTCCACTTTAGGTCTGTAGTGAAACCTCTCGACGAACACAAGTAAATAGAAAACGCGATATTAATTCCACTTTAGGTCTGGTAGTGAAACCTCTTAACGGACACAAGTAAATAGAAAACGGATATTAATTCCACTTTAGGTCTGTAGTGAAACCTCTTAACGACACAAGTAAATAGAAAACGTGATATTAATTCCACTTTAGGTCTGTAGTGAAACCTCTTAACGAACGCAAGTAAATAGAAAACGGGATATTAATTCCACTTTAGGTCTGTAGTGAAACCTCTCGACGGACACAAGTAAATAGAAAACGCGATATTAATTCCACTTTAGGTCTGTAGTGAAACCTCTTAACGAACACAAGTAAATAGAAAACGCGATATAATTCCACTTTAGGTCTGTAGTGAAACCTCTTAACGAACACAAGTAAATAGAAAACGGGATATTAATTCCACTTTAGGTCTGTAGTGAAACCTCTTAACGAACGCAAGTAAATAGAAAACGGGATATTAATTCCACTTTAGTCTGTAGTGAAAAGATAGAACGCGATATTAATTCCACTTTAGGTCTGTAGTGAAACCTCTTAACGAACGCAAGTAAATAGAAAACGTGATATTAATTCCACTTTAGGTCTGACGTGAAGTAATAGAAAACGCGATATTAATTCCACTTAGGTCTGTAGTGAAACTCTTAACGAACACAAGTAAATAGAAAACGTGATATTAATTCCACTTTAGGTCTGTAGTGAAACCTCTTAACGAACGCAAGTAATAGAAAACGGGATATTAATTCCACTTTAGGTCTGTAGTGAAACCTCTCGACGGACACAAGTAAATAGAAAACGTGATATTAATTCCACTTTAGGTCTGTAGTGAAACCTCTTAACGAAACGCAGTAAAATAGAAAACGGATATTAATTCCACTTTAGGTCTGTAGTGAAACCTCTTAACGAACACAAGTAAATAGAAAACGTATATTAATTCCACTTTAGGTTGTAGTGAAACCTCTTAACGAACACAAGTAAATAGAAAACGTGATATTAATTCCACTTTAGGTCTGTAGTGAAACCTCTTAACGAACACAAGTAAATAGAAAACGGGATATTAATTCCACTTTAGGTCTGTAGTGAAACCTCTTAACGAACACAAGTAAATAGAAAACGCGATATTAATTCCACTTTAGGTCTGTAGTGAAACCTCTTAACGAACGCAAGTAAATAGAAAAGGGATTAATTCCACTTTAGTCTGTAGTGAAACGACAAAGTAAATAGAAAACGATATTAATTCCACTTAGGTCTGTAGTGAATTTAACGAACACAAGTAAATAGAAAACGTGATAATTCCACTTAGGTCTGTAGTTGAAACCTCTAACGCGCAAGTAAATAGAAAACGCGATATTAATTCCTCTTTAGGTCTGTAGTGAAACCTCTCGACGGACACAAGTAAATAGAAAACGTGATATTAATTCCACTTTAGGTCTGTAGTGAAACCTCTTAACGAACGCAAGTAAATAGAAAACGGGATATTAATTCCACTTTAGGTCTGTAGTGAAACCTCTTAACGAACACAAGTAAATAGAAAACGTATATTAATTCCACTTTAGGTCTGTATGAACCTCTTAACGAACACAAGTAAATAGAAAACGGGATATAATTCCACTTTAGGTCTGCAGTGAAACCTCTTAACGAACACAAGTAAATAGAAAACGTATATTAATTCCACTTTAGGTCTGTAGTGAAACCTCTTAACGAACACAAGTAAATAGAAAACGCGATATTAATTCCACTTTAGGTCTGTAGTGAAACCTCTTAACGAACGCAAGTAAATAGAAAACGGGATATTAATTCCACTTTAGGTCTGACGTGAAACCTCTTAACGAACACAAGTAAATAGAAAACGTGATATTAATTCCACTTTAGGTCTGTAGTGAAACCTCTTAACGAACGCAAGTAAATAGAAAACGTGATATTAATTCCACTTTAGGTCTGACGTGAAACCTCTTAACGAACGCAAGTAAATAGAAAACGTGATATTAATTCCACTTTAGGTCTGTAGTGAAACCTCTAACGACACAAGTAATAGAAAACGTATTAATTCCTTTACTGAAAACGGTCCCACTTTAGGTCTGTAGTGAAACCTCTTAACAAAGTAAATAGAAAACGACAAGGTAAATAAAAAAAAGGGGAAGAAGAACACAAGTAAATAGAAAACGGGATATTAATTCCACTTTAGGTCTGAGTGAAACCTCTTAACGAACGCAAAGTAAATAGAAAACGTGATATTAAATTCCACTTTAGGTCTGTAGTGAAACCTCTCGACACAAGTAAATAGACGTGATATTAATTCAAGTGAAAAACAAGTAAAAAAACGCGATATTAATTCCACTTTAGGTCTGTAGTGAAACAAGAACCAAGTAAATAGAAAACGTGATATGGTCTGTAGTGAAACAACGTGAATATGGGAGAAGTGATAATATGAACAGTTTCTTTCTATGGTTGTTTGTCTCTATCTTATTTTTTTTTTTTTTTTTTTGTCTCCGTTTCTCTCATTTATTTATTCTCCCTCTCACTCCATCCCTCGCTCTTTGTCTGCCTTTCTGTCAGTCTGTCTTTATCGGTCTTTCTATTCTTTGTTCATTTACTCCTATTTATACCTTTATTATCATATTTTTCTTGGTTTTCTCTAAGATTTCGGGAAGGGCAGGGGTCGGGGAGGAGAAGAGGGAGGAGGAGAAGGGGGAGAAGGGGAAGAAGGGGGAGGAGGAAGGAAGAGGAACTGGGAGGAGAAGGGGGAAGAAAAGAGAGGGGGAGGAGTGGGAAAAGGGAGGAAAGGGGGAGGGGGAGGGGGAGGTGCAAAGATAAGGGGGGTGAGAAGGGGCGAGAGAAGGAGGGGAAGGGCAGGGGAGGGGGAGAGGAAGAGAAGGGGGGAGGAGAAAAGGGGCAGGGGAAGGGGAGGAAGGAAGTGCAGGTAAGGGGGAAGAACAGGGCAGGGGGAGTTGGAAGGAAACCCAGTGCACTGTATAATTCAAAAAGCAAACTCCTACAGAAATGCTAAGCTTAAATGCATAGTTTAATGACCATTTTTATATCAGGGGGAGGGGACAAAGGGGTGAAAGGGAGGAGTCAAAGGGGTGAAAGGGGAGAGTCAAAGAGGAAAAAGGGAGGAGTCAAAGGGGTAAAAGAGGAGGGAAGGGGCTAGAATAGGAAAGGGAGGGGGCTAAGGGAGGAAAGGGGAAAAGGCTAAGAGAGGGGAAAGGGAGAAGGGAAAAAGAGACCAAGGGGTGAAAGGTAAGGAGGCTAAGGAATTCAAAGTGGAGAAAAAGGGAGGGGCGAAGAGAGGGAAAAGAGGAGGGGTCAAAATGGGGAAAGGGGAGGGATTAAAGAGGGATTAAAGAGGGAAAAGAGGAGGGTCCCAAAGAAAGGGGATTAAAGAGGGAAAGGGGAGGGATTAAGCGGGAAAGGGAGGGATTAAAGAGGGAAAGAGGGATTAAAGAGGGAAGAGGAGAAATTGTTAAAGAGGGAAAGAGGAGGGATTAAAGAGGGAAAGAGGAGGGATTAAAGAGGGAAAGAGGAGGGATTAAAGAGGGAAAGAGTTAAAGAGGGGATAAAGAGGGATTTAGCTAAAGAGGGAAAGAGGAGGGGATAAAGAGGGAGAGGGGAACGGAATAGAACGGAAGGGGGGGGGGAAGGGAGGAGGCCAAGGGGGAGGAAGGGGGTGTGACAAAGGGGGGAGGGGAGGGGGGGGGGGAAGTTAATTCTTCCAGTGCTTGACTATCTTCAAAATATCTAATTACTGACAGAGGGTGTCTTGTGTAAGCGAATCTGGGCCTTATAATGTGTGTGCGTGTGTTTGTGTGTGTGTGTGCGCGTGTGCTGTGTGTTGTGCGTGTGTGTGTGCGTGTGCGTGTGTGCCTGTGTGTGAGTGCGTGCGTGTGTGCATGTGTGTGTAAATGCGTGTGTGTGTGTATGTGTGATGTGCGTGCGTGCATGTTGCCTGTGTGTGAGTGCGCGTGCATGTGTGCGTGTGTGCATGAGTGCGTGCATTACATGTACGCGTGCCCGTGTCCAATCCGCCATACCTAGATCTAATCAGAATCCTTCGCGCACATTCGCAAAAAACCACGCAATACCTTCTCCTCTTCTCTTTTTCTATCTCCCTCTCCTTAAATCCACTTCCACCCCATCCCCTCCTCCGCATTATCTCATTCTCCTCCCCTCATTATCATCCGCCCTTTTGCTCCCGTCTTTCTCCGCGGCGACCGAGAGAGAGTAAACAAGAGAGGTCGTAAAAATCCTTCAAAAATATCCACGCCAGCCTCTAATTGCCCCGTGTCACGCAGGATCCAAAATGCTAATAAACTTATAGCTTCTGTTTTTTTTTCCCGCCTTTTTTTCGTTCTTTACTTTTGGTTCTTTTTTCGGTGTTTCTAGAGCGGATGAAAAAAATCGGAGAGGGTGGAAAATATGGAAAAGCGTGTTTAAGGTTAAGTAACAAAAAAAATATATATAAATAAAGAAGTTAATAGAGGAAGTGTTTATAAATCCGTATCCGAAGCCGGAGTCGATGAGTATCCGAACGCATGGACGCACTCGCGCACGCCTTCGGACGCGTTGTTTACCTGCTGGCCGAGAGCTAAAAGGAAAATTTCGGGGTTGGAAGCTATGACAAGCAGAGGCCTTTTGGTGAGGTGGGAAAACTGCGCCAGGAGAGCTGTGCATACCTCTCTCCGGCCGTTTGGAGAAGAAGTGGGAGAAGAGGAGTAAAAGAGGGATGATGAACGGGAATAAGAGATGGAAGGAGAGAGAAGGGAGGGAGGGAAAGATGGAATGGGAAGTTTAGGGGAGTATTGGTGAAGTAAGTTGAATGGGGTTTCAGAGGATATGTATTTGTATCTATCTTCTTTTCCTCACTCTTTTCTCTCTCCTCTATCTGTCTAGTTATCTGAATCTATTTCTATAATCTATCTGTTGCCTGTCTATTTACCTGTCTCTATCTCTACATATCTATTTAGCTGTCAGTCTGTCTAATATTTATATTATCTCTCTCTATATATACGCACGCACACGACTCAAACATGACACACACACACCAACACCACACACAACACACACACACACACACACACACACACAACCACAACACACACACACACACACACCACACACACACACACACACACACACAACCGATAAGGCACATACACACACACACACACACCACAAACACACACACATACACACGCACATACACAACACACACAACACAAACACACACACACAACACACACACAACACACACACCAACAACACACAACAAACACGAAACACACAGCAACACACACAACACAACACACACACACACACACATACGACACCACACAACACACACCACACACACCAACCACAACACAACACACACACACAACACACACACACCTGTGGAATCAAGGCCCCTTCTACACGCCAACTCTCCAGCGGTGGTCTCGCGTGTCCAGATTCCCATTACCTCAACACGAAGCCAAGTGTTCTTTAAAGTACTTGCGTGAGCTCCTTCCCCTCTCCCCCCCTCCTCCTCCCCTCTGCTAGTCCCTATTCTTACCTTTCTCTTCTCTTTCTCTCTTCTCTCTCTCTCTCTCTCTCTCTCTCTCTCTCTCTCTCTCTCTCTCTCTCTCTCTCTCTCCTCTTCTCTCTCTCTCCTCCTTGTCCTTTCTTCTTCTCCTGGTTCCTATTCTTACCTTTCTCCTGTCTACCCCCTTCCTCCATTGTCCCCTTCCCTTCCTTCCTTCTTCTTCCCCTCCCTCCCCTTACCCCTCCTTCTCTCCTCTCTTCCCTTCTTCCTCGTCATCCTCTTCCCCTTTTTCCTCCTCCTCCTTCTCCATCCTCCTCCTCCTTATAGCCATCCCCCTCCTCTCCCTTTATCCTCTTCCTTTCGTTCTCCCTGTTTATTCTCCCCTTCCTCTTTTCCCCTCTTCTCCCCCTCCTCCAAAATATCGCTGTCGCTGCCCTATGCCGTTCGTAGCAGCAACGGGGTAACTCGGCTTTGCTATCGAGATATGTAGGCTTTGCTTCCTGATTGTCTGGTGGGAGAAGGGGAAGGGGGGGGAAGGGAGAAGGGAGGATGGGGGAGGGAGGAGGATGGGTGGATGGGGGGAGGGGGGAAGAGGGGGAGGGGAAGAAGGTGAAGGAGATTTGGGGGAGGGAGGAAGAAAAGAGAAAGAAACGAAAAAAAGAGAAAGAGAGCAAGTGGACGGTAGTAAAAGAAAAGGAAAAAGAAGATAGAGGGAGACACACAGACAGACATAGAAAACAGACCCCCCACAAAAGAGAAAGACCGTGCAAGCAAGCAGAAGAGAGATGGAGAGAGAGAGAGAGAGAGAGAGAGAGAGAGAGAGAGAG
>NW_020872100.1:63405-65905 GCF_003789085.1 Penaeus vannamei | reverse complement strand
TTATGAGCAGATGCGCAGAAAGTTTCTACGAGCGATCCTTTAGTTTTTACGTTTATATTATTCATGTCTTTGGTATTTCGTTTTAAATATGCGTATATTCCTTTATTTTTCTTGTTCTCCTTTTTTTTTTCTTTTCATTTTATAATTATCAACAACCTCTATCTTATACTAACGATCCCTATCTAAGATACACGAAAATATGGCGCCAAAATATTATTCTGTTTGGGTGATTTACACTTTAGTTTTTATTGCTACATTATTCATGTCTTTGGTATTTTGTTTTATATATGCATCTTTCTCTTTATTTTATCTTGTTCTCCTTTGTTTTCTCTTTATCTTATAATCCTCATCAACCCGCATCTTACACCAACGATCCCTATCTAAGCTGCACGAAAATATGGCGCCAAAACATTATTCTCTTCGGGTGATTTACACTTTCTCAAATCTGACTTCGGCGATTCCGTTTTTTCTATCCTTTTATTGGACGGCGCATAAAAATGAATAACTCGACCATAAAACGCAGGCGAAGAGCAAGAAGGCAAAGCGATAGTAAACTCGTAAAAGTGATGGACAAGAGTTTCCATTTTGTTGTTTGCAAATGGTGTGGCAGTGATACCAGATCAAGATGGCGCGAAAGTGGAGACGGGTGGAGGTGGTAACGGTGGTGGCGCTTACGTGGGTTAAGTGCAGTTATGGTAGATTTTTTTTTATTGTTTTGTGGTGGAGAAAGGGGGAGAGGGAGAAACAGGGAGAGGGAGAGGGGAGAGGGAGAAAGGGGAGAGGGAGAAAGGGGAGAGGGAGAAGGGAGAGGAGAGAGGGAGAGGGAAGAAGGGAGGGAGAAAGGGTGAGAAAGGGGAGGGGAAGAAAGGGGAGAGGGAGAAGAGGGGAGAGGGAGGGGAGAGGGAGAGGGAGAAGGGGGAGAGGGAGAAAGAGGGGGAGAGGGAAGAAAGGGGGAGGGAGAAGAGGAGAGGAGAAAGGAGAGGAGAAAGGGGAGAGAGGGAGAAAGGGGAGAGGGAGAAGGAGAAAGGAGAGGGAGAAAGAGGGAGGGAGAAAAAGGGGAGAAGGGGGAGGGAGAAAGAGGGGAGGGGGAAAAGGGAGAGGGAGAAAGAGGGAGAGGTAGAAAGGGAGAGGGGGAGAAAGAGGGAGAGGGAAAAAGGGGAGAGGGAGAAAGAGGGAGAGGAGAAAGGGAGAGGAGAAGAGGAGAGGGAGAAAGAGGGAGAGGGAGAAAGAGGAGAGGAGAAAGAGGGAGAAGAAAGAGAGAAGATGGGAGAAATGGGGGAGGAAGAAAGAGGAGAGGGAGAAATGGGGGGAGGGAGAAAGGGGGGAGAGGGAGGAGGAGGGAAAAAAGGGGGAATGGAGAAAGGGGGGAGGGGAAAAAGGGGGAGAGGGAGAAAAGGGGAGAGGGAGAAAGAGGGAGAGGGAGAAAGGGGGAGAGGGAGAAAGAGGGAGAGGAGAAAGGGGAGAGAGAAAGGGGGTGAGGGAGAAAGAGGAGAGAAGTGAGGGAGAAAGAGGAGAAGGAGAGGGAGAGGAGAAACAGGGAGTGGAGAAAATGGTAGAGGTAGAGGGTAAAGAGAGAGGGAGAAAGAGGAGAGGGAGAGGAGGAGAGAGAGAGAGAGAGAGAGAGAGAGAGAGAGAGAGAGAGAGAGAGAGAAGAGGGAGAGAGGAGAGAGAGAGAGAGAGAGAGAGAGAGAGAGAGAGAGAGAGAGAGGCAGAGAGAGAAAGAGATAGAGAATAGAAAGAGAAAG
This sequence comes from Penaeus vannamei, assembly GCF_003789085.1. NCBI lineage: Eukaryota > Metazoa > Arthropoda > Malacostraca > Decapoda > Penaeidae > Penaeus > Penaeus vannamei. Next base: position 64,160 of record NW_020872100.1, on the reverse strand, counting down.
AAAGAGAAGAGAGAGAGAGAAAGAGAGGAGAGAGAGAGAGAGAGAGAGAGAGAGAGAGAGAGAGAGAGAGAGAGAGAGAGAGAGAGAGAGAGAGAGAGAGAGAGAGAGAGAGAGACAGACAGACAGACAGACAGACAGAGAGAGAGAAAGAAAGAAAGAGAGAGAAAAACAAAAAGAGAAATAGAAAGAAAGAGAAAAACGCAAAAATATAAATAGGGGAATAATCAGAAGACCGGAAAATTAACAACCATTCTAAGACATCCCAAAATTTAATTCCCTGGTATTACTTTCAATACGAATTTCACATGAACAAACAAACAAACAAAAATGTAATATCGCTCATGATCTCGATTAATCATTCTCCAAATTATATGCTCGTTTCTCTAATTAGTTGTTCCTTTGTGTTAAATTATTGTACATTTACTCCATAAAAAAAAAAAATGTCACTGCTGATATATGGTATAGGGATTAGTAAACATCAAGAAACTAAATAGATTAATGAAATAGGAAAAAAATAGAGAAAAGTGAATGAGACAAAATAACATAATTGATGTAATTAAGTACTGTTAATAAAAGAAAAACAAAATTTCCTGTTTTATCCATTGAAAGATTTATGAAAGAAATATTTGATATCTAAAGATTATTCTTACTCTAAACCTACGGAAGATGCACACACACACAGACACACACATGCACAACACACACACACACACCACACACGCACAAACACACACGCACACGCACACACACACACA
>NW_020872100.1:48405-60905 GCF_003789085.1 Penaeus vannamei | reverse complement strand
AAATGTGGATATTTATGTGGATTGCGAAGGGGGGATTTTCTTATACTTTCTCGGCGTCATTTCATTAATTATTCATTTTCTTCGATTCATTATTCAGTTACGTCTTTAGTGCAAGGATTTCAATGTGTTGCTGTTGTATTATTGTTGATGTTGCTATCGTCACTGTCGTTATTGCTGTTGTTATTATTTTTATCATTGTTATTATTGTTATCATCATTATTACTATTATCATCACCATGATTATCATCATTGTTATCGTTATCAGGATTATTGTCGTTATCATCATTATTATCAGCTTTATCATCATCATTGCCATCATTATCACCAACTATTCTTACTATTATTTTCTGTCAATATTTACATTTATCATTTCTCTTTCACAATTATTTTTATTACTATTTGTATTATCACTATTATTATTGTTACGTTTCTTTTTCTATTGTCCTCACTATGCTTCTTTATGAGTGCTGTTTGTTAATAACACACACAAATACACACACACACACACACACACCACACACACACACACACACACCACACACACACAAACACACAAACACACAAACACAAACACAACCCACGCACACAATTACAAAACACACAAACACACAATACAAAACACACACGCCACAAACCACAAAACACAAACACCACACAAACACAAACACAACACAACACAAGCACACATTACACACGCACAACACAACAAAACACACACCAAACACAAAACACAAGCACACATACACACGCACACATTAACACAAACACACACAAACACAAACACACATACACACGCACAAACACAAACACAAACACACACAAAACACAGCACACATACACACGCACAAACACAAACACAAGCACACATACACACGCGCAAACAAACATTATCATACAAAGTCCTCTGCAAAACCAGCTGTTTCTCTCCCTGATGCTCACTCAGTCACTTGTTTACGTAACATAAAGAAATCATTCACTATAAATACGATTAGGTATTCATTGTCACTAACCTCGTTGCAAATTTCATCAAAATGCAACAAAGAAAAGATACATTAATTTACATATATCGCCTTTCTCTGCAAAGTCTTTTAATCTATACATCATCTCGTCAAACTGTTTACGGCGGCCATCTTTAATCCATAAATGTGTTAGATGTTGCATGCAAGTCTCGCTCTTTGTTTGTCAATAATAAATGCTCTGCAAACTTGGACGATGCGTATTGCACAATTGTTAGTATATGTATATTCTTTATTTTTCCTAAAAGCATCTATTTTGCTCATACTGTCCGCGTGGTTTATTTTGATTTGTGGTGTATTTTGAGATCCGGTACATATTATCCAACACTTTCGTGCATATGCGAATGTTTTTTCCTGTGAGTGTTTGTGTATCTTGTTTGTGTGTGTGTGTTGTGTGTGTGTGTCGTGTGGTGTGTGTGTGTGTTGGTTGTGTGTGTGTGTGTGTGTGTGTGTGTGTGTGTGTGTGTGTGTGTGTGTGTGTGAGTGTGCCTGTGTGTGTGTGTGTTGTGTTGTGTGTGTGGTTGTATTGTGTGTTAAATGTGTGCTGTGTTGGTAATGTGCTTGCTGTGTGTTGTGCTTCTTAATATTCTTGTCACGTATTACCTTATCTTTTTTTTTTCTCTTTTTGCCATGTATCCTTGTCCCCATCTTCCTTCTCATGCCCTGTCTCCTTTGCTCTTTCATAATTAGAAGAGAGAGAGAGAGAGCAGAGAAGAGAGAAAGAGGAGAAGGGAGACGAGCGGCAGGGATCGGAGGGCGAGGGATGGAAGGCAGGAAAGAGAGAGAGAGAGAGAAGAGAGAAGAGAGAGAGAGAGAGAGAGAGAGAGAAGAGAAGAGAGAAGGAGAGAATGAGAGGATGCAGAATGAGAAGAGAGAAGAAGGCGACCCAGAGAAAGAGAAGAAGAAAGAGAAGAGAACGAAGGGAGAGGAAAACGAGAAAGAGGCATGAAGGGAGGAGGGAAGAGTTAGGGGAGGAACGAAACCAGACACCAAAATACAGAGGGTAGGCTGAGAGAGAGAAGGGACAAGAAAGAGGCGGCAACTAGAGGAAAAGAAGAAGAGAGAGGAGAGAGGAGGAGGGAGAAGCTGACGATGGAGAAGAGAGCAGCGAGAGAGGCGCAGAAAGGGGCCAAGGTAGAGAGGGCGAGCCGAGCCAAGAGGAAAGAGGAGGAACAGCGACGAGAGAGACGAGAAAAGCCTAGCACCGCTGGAGAAGGAGGAGAGAGAGGGAGAGAAAGAGGAGCGGAGGAGCGGAGAAAGGAGAGGGATTTTAAATCTAATGCATCTAATGACGAGCCTGAGGAATAAGAGAGTAGGGAAACGAAGGGAGAGAATGGAGAATCGTACTAATAGTATAACAGAATTGTTGTTATTTTTTACAAAGGCTCGACTAAGAAGCGTTCATGACAGCGAGCGCAGAGAAGAGAGCAGGAGAGGGTACAGGAATGAGTGAGGGGCGTAAGGACTGGAGGCTGGCGAGCGAGTAGACACTTGATGAGACGAGTAGAGAGAGTGTACTTGTGGTCCGATGGAAAGATGGATATGAAAGGAGAAGATGATCGCTGTGGAGGGAGCAGTGCTTGGACGGTGCGGCTGGTACAGTGACGAATTGAGGGGAAAGAGAAGGAGGATGAGATGAGTTGTGTGGAGTACGAGGGACGGAGGATGAGGAGTAAATTGTGGTAGTCGACTCGAGAACGTCAGATGTAAAGGTGTGAGAGTCGAGAGAAGTCGGAGAATGGAGAGAGACAGAGATTGATTCGAGAGAGCGATGGGATGAGAGGATGGAGAGATGAGGAGAGAAAGAAAGAGAGACTGAGCCTAGACCTGAAGAAGAGGACGAGAAGAGAAAAGTGGACGAGATTGGGGAAAGAGAGAGAGTAGAGAAGAGAGACGAGAGGAGTGAAAGAGAGAGAGAAGAGGAGGAGAGAGAGAGAGAGAGAGATAGCAGGAGAGAGAGAGAGAAGAGAGAGAGAGAGAAGAGAGAGACGAAGAAGAGAAGAGAGACGAAAAGAAAAGGTAAAAAGAACATTCCAAACAAGAGAAAAAGAACGAGGAATGAAAAAAAAAGCATCGCCTCCTTCAACGAATAATCTCTCTCTCTCTTTTCTCCCCTTTCTCTCTCTCTCTCTCTCTCTCTCTCTCTCTCTCTCTCTCTCTCTCTCTCTCTCTCTCTCTCTCTCCTCTCTCTCTCTCTCTCTCTCTCTCTCTCTCTCTCTCTCTCACTCTCTCTACTTTTTCCCCTTCCCTCATCTCTCCTCGTCTCTCTTTCTCTTCACCTTTCTGTCTCCCCTCCTCCTTCAACTTTCATTTCCTTCTCCCTCCCTCCCTACTCTTTCCGTTATCTGTTCTCTCCATACCTCCTCTCATCCTCGTTACCTTCCCCTCTTTCCCTTCCTCCCCTTCCCCTCTCTTCCATCCCCTTCTCATCTCCTCCCTTCCTTTCCCCTCATCACCTTCTCCCCTCCCCTCCCCCCCTTCCTTCCTTCTCTCCTCCTTTCCCCTTCGCCCTTCCTTCCCCTCATCACCTTTCCCCCCTCCCTCCCTCCCTCCTTCCTTCCCCTCTCTGCTCCTCCCTCTCCCCTCTCCTTTCTCCCCTCCCCCCTCCCTCCCTCTCCCCCTCTCCCTCCTTTCCTTTCCCCTCTTCCTCCCCTCCCTCCTCCTTCCCCTCCCCCCCCCTTCCTTCCTTCCCCTCTCTCTCATCACCTTCCTCCCTTCCCCCCTCCCCCTTCCTCCCCTCCCTCCTCCCCTCTCACCTTCCTCTCCTCCCTTCCTTCCCCTCCCCTTCCTCCCCCCTCCCCCCCCCTCTCCCTCCCCTCCCTCCCTTCCTTCCCCTCGAACCCGGCCAGAGCAAAAAGCCCCACTCCGGCGGCGGCCATGTGGCGAGTGCGTGCCTGCGAGCGCTCCCTCCCCCGGCCGCCGCTTCTGCAGTTGTCTCATAAAACCTTCCTTCATCCCAGACTCGGTGCCTCCAACTCGCACCTGCGGACTCCCGTTTTTTTTGGCCTCCTCGGCCTCTCCGCCCTCCTTCCCCTTTCTTCTCTTTTCTTTCTTCTCCTTCTTCTTTCTCTCTGCTCTCTCGCTCTGTGTCTCTGCTCTGTCTTGTTTGTTCTCTCCTTCTCTCTATTTTTTCTTTTTAGTCTGATTTGTCTCTCTCTCTCTCTCTCTCTCTCTCTCCTCTCTCTCTCTCTCTCTCTCTCTCTCTCTCTCTCTCTCTCTCTCTCTCTCTCTCTCTCTCTCTCTCTCTCTCTCTCTCTCTCTCTCTCTCTCTCTCTCTCTCCTCTCTCTCCACACACACTCACTCTCTATGTTTTTTATTCTTTCGCTGTCTCTCTCTCTATATTTTTGTTTATTCCTCTTTCGAAGACGAAGACGAAGACCAAGTCGAGGACGAGAAAAAGTCTGTCTGTCAAGAAGGTCGAGGTGGAGGATTACTTAGTGGGCGGTCTTTAATTCTCTCTTTCTCCTTTTTTATTTTTCTTAATTCTTTTTAATTCTCTCTTTTCTCTCTTTCTCCTTTTTTATTTTTCTTAATTCTTTTCAATTCTCTCTTTTCTCTCTTTCTCCTTTTTATTTTTCTCTTAATTCTCTCTAGTTATTCTTAATATCTCTTTGGTTTTGTTTTCAATTCTCTCTTTTCTTAATTCTTTTTATTTTTTCTCTTTTGTTTTGTCATCTTCCCGTCTACAGGTGGGGAAGAAGGAAGAGTGAGAGAAGGAGAGAGGAGGAGGAGGAGGAGGAGATAAAAGAGGAGAGAGTTGGAGGAAGAGGGAGACGTAGGAGAAAGAAAAGAGTTGAAGGACGATGAATGTTGGAGGAAGAGAAGAGAGAAGGAGGAAGAGAGAGAAGTTAGTGAAGGAGAAAAGAGGAAGGAAGAGAAGAATTGGTGAAAGAAAATAAAAATGGAAGAGAAGAAATGTTGAAGGAGGAGGAGAGATGAAGAAGAAAGAGGAGAGCTGAAAGAGAAAGAAGGGAAATGGAAGAAATTAAGGAGAAGGAATGAAAAGTAAAGAATTAGAGAGAAGAGCTTAAAGAGAAAGAGGAGAACTCAAGAAGAAGAAAGAACTTAAGAAAGAGAGCCTATGGAGAAGGAGAACTGAAGAAGAGATGAAGAAATAGAAGGAAAATTTAAGAATTGGAAGGAGAGCTTAAGGAGAATGAGGAGAAAGGAGAGCTGAAGGAAAAAGAGAATGAGAGCTTAAGGTGAAAGAGGAAAGCTTAAGGAGAAGAAGAAAGAGGAAAGCATAAGGAGAAAGAGGAGAAAGAGAGCTGGAGGAGAAGGAGGAGAAGAGAGAAAGAAAAGAAGAAGAAAAGAGAAAGAGAAGAACTGAAGGAGAAAGAGAAAAGCTTAAGCAGAAAGAGAAGGAGAACTGGAGGAGAAAGAGAAGAAAGAGGAGAACCAGAAGGAGGAGGAGAGGGAGGAAGGAGTCTGCCTGTCCATCAAGAGGACCCGCCGAGACGAATCCAAGTGGGAGACGAAGTGAGTTTGTTAATTGTTGTTGTTTGGAGTGTGTGCGTGCGTGCGTGCGTGCGTGCGTGCGTGCGCTCGTTGCCTTCGTCTTCTTAGGATGTTAATGAGCTTCGGTGTCGTGTGAGGTACGTCCTCTCTTCAGAAGCTTTGAAGAGAGGAAGGAGGAGGAGGGGAGGGAGGAGGGAGGAAGGAGGAGGGGAGGAGGAGGGGGAGGGGGAAGGGAAGGGAGGAGGGGAAGGAGGAGGGGGAAGAGGAGGCAAGGAGGAGGGGGAAGAGGAAGGAGGAGGTGGGGAGGGGGGGAAGGAGGGGAGGGGAGGGGGAGGGAGGAGGGGAGGAGGAGGGGGAAAGGAGGAGGGGGAGGGGGGGGAAGGGGTAGGGAGGAGGGGGAGGGGGGGAAGGGAGGAGGGGGAAGGAGGAGGGGGAAGGGACGAGGAAGGAAAGGAAGGAAGGAGGAAGTGGAAGAGGAGGAGAAGGAGGGTTAGGACTAGGATTAGGAGGAGAGGAATAGGAATGGAAGAAGAAGGAACTGCTTTGAACCCTGATGAAGTTCGCGTGTGTTGGGGGGAGGGGGGAGGGAGTTGTGTGTGTGTGGTTGTGTGTGTGTGTGTGTGTGTGTGTGTGTGTGTGTGTGTGTGTGTGTGTGTGTGTGTGTGTGTGTGTGTGTGTGTGTGTGTGTGTGTGTGTGTGTGTGTGTGTGTGTGTGTGTGTGTTGTTTGCGCGTCGTGTGTGCATGTGCGTATGTGCGTGTATGTATGCGTGTGCGTGTTATGTGTGAGTCTGCTCCAGTATTTATGCACGGTAGCGTATTCTTGCGTCCGTGCGTTGTGGTGTGCACATGCGTATGTGTACGCGTGTGTGTGCTTTCAGAGGCCTAAAACGAACCCCTCTCCTCCCCTCCCCCAAGACTTAGCGGGAGGTGATGTCAGAATACCAGAAGAGTAGGCATCACCGTCAAGATTGTTTCGGACATCTGGGCATCAGGAGGCGTCGCGGCAGAAGGAAGGAATGGAGGAAGGAAGGAAGGGAAGGAAGGAAGAAGGAGGAAGGAAGGAAGGAGGAAGGAAGGAAGGAGGAAGGAAGGAGGGAGGGAAGGAAGGAAGGAAAGAAAAGAGGAGGAGGAAGAGGAGGAGGGAGGAGGAGGAGGAGGAGGGAAGGAGGAGGAGGAGGAGCGAGGAGGAGGAGGGAGGAGGAGGAGGAGGGAGGAGGGGGAGAGAGGAGGAGGAGGAGGAGGAAGGAGAGGGGAAGGATGGAGAAGGAGGAGATGAGGGTTAGGATTAGGATTAGGAGGAAGGTAGGAGGAATAGGAATGGAAGAAGAAGGTAAAGAAGAAGAATAAGGAGAAGTGGAGGAGAAGAAGAGAAGGAGAAGGAGAAGAAGGAGAAAGAAGAGAGAAGAAGAAGAAGAGAAGAAGAAGAAGAAGAGGGCGAGAGAAGAGGAGAAGAAGAAGAAGAAGGAGGAGGTGAAGGAAAAGAGAAGGAAGGAATAAGAATGAGGGCATGAGGCAAGTGCGAATAAAAGGAAGAGGAACAAGAAGAAAGGAAACAGAAAGAAAGGAGAACGGAAAAGACACCAGAAAAAATAATAAGAATAAGAACAGAAGAAAGTATAAGGAAAACGAAATGAAATCGGGGAAGATAAAGAATGAGAAGAAGAAGACAGAGAATAAGAATAAGATGGAGATGAGAGAAGATGGGAGAATGAGAAAGAAGAAGAATGAGAAATAGATGGAGAATAAGACAAAGCAGAAGAGAAGAATGAGAAGAGGAAGACGGAAAATAATAAGAAAATGAGAGAAGAAGGAAAATAAGACAAAGAAGAAGAAGAATGGAGATGGGACTAAAGACAAAGAAGAAGAAGGAGAATGAGAGATGACGTATGAGACGAAGAAAAATGAAAAAACTGTATTTTGCCATAAACCTTAAAAAAAAGAAATATATAATAATAAAAAAATAAAAATAATAAAGAAATAAAAATCTTGACAAGTACAATTATGATGTAGACAAACAAACAAATAAATACATTAATAACAGGAACGAAGGGACAATTAACACACAACAATACTTGTAAGAATAAGAAAGAAAAGACGAGAGAACCAACCCACCTGAACCCACCTGCGATCCACTCTAACCCACCCCAACCCTCCTCAAGCCCACCAAGACGGCCCGACCCACCTCCACCCCTCCTGTTACCTAACCCACCAACCCATCCTAACTTCATCAAACCCACCTGTAACGCACCCAAACCACTCTAAACCCACCCTAACCCACTCTAACCCAGTTTAACCCAACCCAACCCACTCTAGCTCACTCCAACCCACCTGTATCCCACTCTAACCCAGTTTAACCCTACCCAAACCCACTTGTAACCCAACTCTAACCTTCCAACCCACCTGTAACTCACTCTAGCCCACCCCAACCCACCTGTTAACCCACTCTAACACAACCAACCCACTCCGGACCCACTCTAAACCTGCCCCAACCCACTAATCCACTTGTAACCCCACCCAACGCACCTGTTTAACTCACTCTATCCCACCCATAACCCACCTGTAACCCATAAACCTACCCCAACCCACCCCAACCCACGCCCTACCCACCTGTAACCCATAAACCCAACCCAACCCACACTGTAACCCACCCCAACCCACTCTAACCCACCTGTAACCATAAACCCATCCAACCCACTGTAACCCACCCCAACCATCCCAACCCACCCCCAACCCACCAGGTAACCCACCCCAACCACCTGTAACCCATAACCCCCCCCAACCCACCAGGTACCTCACCCCACCCACCTTTAACCCACCTGTAACCCACCCCTACCCACCTGTAAACCATAACCCATTCCCACTCTAACCCACCCCAAACCCACCCCAACCCACTCTACCCACCTGTAACCCATAACCATCCAACCCACCTGTAAACCCACCCGCCCCCATCCACCCCACCCAACCCACCTAACCCACCCCAACCCAACCTTGTAACCATAACCCCCCACCACCAGGTAACCCACCCCAACCCACCTGTAACCCACCCCTACCCACCTGTAACCCATAAACCCATTCCCACCCACTCTAACTCCCCGACCCACCCCCAACCCACCTGTAACCCACCCAACCCACTCTAACCCACCTGTAACCCATAAACCCATCCCAACCCACCCACCCCAACCCACCAGGTACCCCACCCCACCCACCTCTAACCCACACCCACATAAACCCCAACCCACCTGTAACACCCCTACCCACCATAAACCCATCCAACCCAACCCACCCAACCTTGCAACCCCACCCCAACCCACAAGGCGCCCCAAAGCAGCCGAACCGCCCCCGCCCGCACGCGATTCGCCCCCACCAGGAATCACATAAATTTACGCTGTCAACATTGCGGAGCGATGATGAATCGACGGAGCGGAAGCCGGGGGGAGGGAGGGGAGGGAGGGGATGGCATGGAGGGGGGAGGAGGGAGGGGGAAGGGAGAGGAAGGAAGGGATGGGATAATAGGGGAGGGAGGGGAAGAGAGAGGGTGTGGATGGAGGGAGGGGGTAAGGAGGGAGGGAGGGAGGGAGGGAGGGGAGGGGAAGGGAGGGAGGGAGGGAGGGAGGGGAGGGGGGGAGGGAGGGGAGAGAGGATGGATGGAGGGAGGTGGGTGGGGAAATGGTGGGGAGGAGGGGGGAAGATGGGAGAGGGGAGTTGGTTGGGGATAGAGGGAGGGGGAGGGGATGGGGAAGGAGGGGAGGAAGGGAAGGAGGGAAGGGGGTATAGGTAGGAAGAAGAGATGTGGGGATGGAGGGGTAAGAGAAAGGGGAAGGAGGGGAAGGGTATGAGCAGGAAGCGGAAGAAAGAGAGGAGAGGGAGAAGGTAATAAAGATGATGGAAGAGGAGAAGGAGAAGAAGGAAGAGGAGGAGCAGATTCGAAGAGAAGGAAGAGGGGGAGAAGGAGAAGAAAGAGAAGAAGGAGGAGGAGGAGAAGGAGGAGCGGATTCGAAGAGAAGGAAGAGGAGAAGAAGGAGAAGAAAAAGAAGAAGGAGGAGAAGGAGGAGCGAATTCGAATAGGAGGAGGAGAACGGAGAAAAAAAGGAGAAAGTCAGTGAACTCAAAGAGAAGAAGGAGAAAATAAGGTTGGAGAACGTAGGAAGTGCAGGAGGAAGAGGAGGGGAAGAGAGGTAGGAAGGCAAGCAGGAGGAGAGGAGGGGGAAGGAAGGGAAGGAGGGGAGGGAGGAGGAGGAAGGAAGCAGGGTGGAGAGGCATGGGAAGTAGGAAGGAGAGGAGGAGGGGGGTAGGAAGGAAGCAGGAGGAAGGAAGAAGCAGTAGGAAGAGGAAGGAGCAGGAGAGGCAGGGAAGTAGGAAGGAAGCAGGAGAGCGGGGAAGGGAAGTAGGAAGGAAGCAGGAGGAGGGGGAAGGGAAGAGGGGGAAGGAGGAGGAGGAGGGAGGGAAGGGAGAGGGGAAGGGAAGTAGGAAGGAAAGGGAGGAGGAGAAGGAAAGTAGGAGGAAGCAGGGGAGAGGCGGAAGGAAGGGAAGCAGGGAAAAGGGAAGGAAGCAGGAAGAGGAAGCAGGAAGAGAAGCAAGGGAAGTAGGAAGGAAGCAGGAGAGAGCAAGGAAGGAGAAGCAAGAGAAGCAAGGGAAGTAGAAAGGAAGCAGGAGGGAGGAGGGGGAAAGGGGGGGGGGAGGGAGAGGAGGCGGTGATGACAGGGTCCCCGACAGCGCCCCAGAGATGATCACAGCACTCTGGGTCTGACAATTGGACTCTGAGAAGACTTTTTTTCTCTCTTTCTTTCTTTCTTTCTTTCTTTCTTTCACGGGAGCGAGAAAAGATTGATGACTTAAGCTGTTCCTTTGACAGGTTTATTTTGCCGGGTTCTCTTTATTCTCCTCCTATTCGGCCTGTGGACTGGGAGCAGTTGTTTGTTGGTATTCTTGTTATTACTGTTTTATGATTATTATTATTATTATCGTTTGGTAATTATTTCTATTTTCTATTTCTATTTATTTTATTTTTTTATTTATCTATTATTTTTTTTATCTATTTCTATTATTTCTATTTCTATTGATTATTTCTATTCTATTATTGGTATTCTTATTATTACTGTTTTATTATGATGATGATTATGATTTTTTTATTTTTTTTTATATTATCATGTTATTCTTATCGTTTTCCTTTGGATATCAATAGCAATCATTAATATCATTATTTTTGATCTATTGACATCATTAATAATATTGTCATTATTTTTTTTTTACTATTAATATCATCATTAATACCGATAATTTTTTTAAAACTAACATCATCATAAAACATCGTATTTCAACTTGTTATTCTTTATTCTTTTTTATCTTCTTTATTGTGGTATTCCTCGCCTTTTCCCTCATTATCATAATTCCTCTCTCCTTATTTATTCTCTCTCCTCCTCTTCCTTTTTTATTTTCGCATAAATAGAAAATGTAAAGACAATTGAAAAATACATTAAATTGAAATATATGAAAAACAAACAAAACATAAATCAATTAGACATAAAACACAAAGTCATAAGGGATAATAAACATAAGAATAGGAAACTAAAATAAAAGAATAAGAAGAAAAAAGAAGAGAAGAGAAGAAGAAGAAGAAGAAGAGAAGAAGAAGAAGAAGAAGAGAAGAAGAAGAGAAGAAGGAAAGAAGAGAAGGAATATACACACACACGAGACAATAAATCACGAAATGAAAAAAAACAAAAAAAAATTATCGATAACTTTTGCGAACCATCAGCAAAAATCCATCTTTTTTACGCGAAAATTATCAAACCCAAAATGCTAAATATTCTATTACCCCCCCCCCACCTAGCCCCCCTCCCCCCAAAAAAAAAATAGTGTGTTGCCATGGAAACGAAACAAATGAAAGACGCCGGATGGCTTGCGTGTAAATAAACAAACTTGTTGCAGGAAATTGTTCCTTATTATTGCAATATCCACTGGAATCTTCCTAATATCACTAAAATTCAACAACCCATTTTTCTGCGGGGGATAATCACCCTTATTGAATAGCGTAGCATCAATATTGTGTGATGTAATAGTTGTCTTTATGATAGAACTGCCGATTGGATAGAAAATGCTATACAACGCCATGGATTTTTTGGGTGATATTTGCATTCAATATTATCACTATTGTTATTATCATTATTAGTATTCTTGTTGTTGTGTTGTTGATATTATTATTGTTATTGTCATTATTAGTTTTCTTGCTGTTGTTGTTGTCATTGTTGTTGTTGTTGTTCATGTTGTTGTTATTATTAATATTATTATTATTATTATCATTATTATCATTATTATTATCTCTTACCTATCATTTATCATTATTACTATTATCATCGTAATTGTTATCATTATCATTATTATTTAATTTTATTATTTCATTATACCACTATCATTTATCATTATTACTATTACCATTGTCATGTTATATTTCATAATCCTTATTCATTGCATATTTTGCAACCTTGCTCAAAATTATTCAATGAAACTTATATGAATCCTATGAATAGAAAATTATTATCTGCTATAAGATAACATCGATGAATTGCAGAATAAACGATGCTATGATATGATAAACAAACATACACATAAATATACAAAATAAACTTGTTTAGTTCATTATAACTTATCTTTTTTAGACTTGTATATATGCATGTATTTATCTATCTATCTATCCATCTATCTATGTATCTATGTATGTATGTATGTATGTATGTATGTATGTATCTGTCTATATATATGGATGTAAGTATGTGTGTATGTATATATACAAGCAAGTATGCAAGTATACAAGAATGAAAGTATTTAAGTATGTATTACATAACTATGTGCATATAACCATATAAGCATGTATGTGGGGAGAGAGAGAGAGAGAGAGAGAGAGAGAGAGAGAGATGAGAGATGTGAGGAGAAGAGGAGATAGGAGAGAGAGAGAGAGAGAGAGATGAAGAGATGAGAGGAGAGAAGGGAGATGAAGAGATGAGGATCGAGAAGAGGAGAGAGAGAG
>NW_020872100.1:39101-41601 GCF_003789085.1 Penaeus vannamei | reverse complement strand
ATCTGTCTCTCCTCTCATCTCATCTGACTTTCATATGGATTTCCATTTAATCTTGAGATTGCTCCATATTTTTTTCTCTCTCTTCTCTTTTACTTTTATTCTTACCTCTAATTCTCTTCCTCTCACTAATCATTCATCTCCTCCTCTTCATAATCATCCACTCCTTTCCACTCCTTTCTAGTTCCCTTTTATCTCCTCTCTTTTAATTCTACGACACATGGCACTCACAGACGACGTGTATCTTTGCCCTATAAGCCCCGTCGACGAGTGCCACTTGCATACAGCATCGACGGCTCATCTGACCAAACGGGGAGGCACAGTGCCACCTCTGGATTCCCTATGGCGAGGATTTTTTATCCATGGGGGAGTTCGCAAAGGCTAGGATGGAATATTATAGCTTGGGTATCTACAAAAAGAAAAGAAAAAAAAAAAAACACACACACGAGACGGAGAAGAGAGAGAGAGAGAGAGAGGAGAGAGGGAGAGGGAGGAGAGAGAGAGAGAGAGAGAGGAGGGGAGGGAGAAGGAGAGGGAGAGGGAGAGAGAGAGAGAGAGAGAGAGAGAGAGAGAGAGAGAGAGGATGAGAGAGAGGAGATGATGAGAGAGAGGAGAGAGAGAGAAGAGAGGAGAGAGAGAGGAGAGAGAGAGAGAGAGAGGAGAGGAGAGAAGAGAGGGAGAGAGAGGAGAGAGAGAGAGAGAGAAGAGAGAGAGAAAAGAGAAGAGAGAGAGAGAGAGAGAGAGGAGAGAGAGAGAGAGAGAGAGAGAGAGAGGGTAGAGGAGCAGAGAGGAGATAGAGAGATGAGATGCGAGAGGAGAGAGAGAGAAAGAAGAAGAAGAGAAGAGAGGAGAGAGAGAGAGAGCGAGAGATGAGGAGAGAGAGAAGAGAGAGAGGGAGAGGAGAGAGCAGAGAGAGAGAGAGAGAGAAAGATATCTTCCAAGTGGGTAGAAACTTGTTTTTAACATGGTCCCTTGCCTCTATCCCCTCCCCCTCCCCCCTCCNTTGGGCAACAAAAATCCCCAACAATCCATTTTAAAGAAATTAATCCAATCCATTTAAGAAAATTAAAACGTTTGTGTTAATGGCCACTGAAAATACAAAATTTTTATTAAAATAAAATAAAAAGATAAAAATAAATTAAATAAAATTAAGATTTAAATTATGCCACTAAAAAAAGGATTTTTCAAAAGACCCAAACGTTGAGGATTCTGCAAAGGAATCCGTTATTTCCGTTATTTGATTCTACTTTACCCTCCTGACGTTGAGGATTTCGGAGGAGAAACAAAATGGCGGTCAACGGTGTCCTGAAAGAAAAGGTGTAACGCCAATCAGTTTTTGTTGTCGTCGTTTTCTTGTTAGAATTCTTCGCGATTCCGACACAAGAGTCTTAAGGTAAAAAAAATAAAAAAATCGAGTCCGTTTGAAGAATACGATGTTTTTAACTCCTCTTTTCCTTATTTTGGAATACCAGCTGATTTTTTTTTTGCGTTTTTTTGCGGTATTTTTTTTAAATATATTTTTTGAATCACCGAGCTTGATTTTTTTTTTTTTTTTAGCGTTTTTTTTTTTTGCGGGAGTTTTTTTTTTTTTTTGAATACCAGCTACTTTTTTGGCGGGGTGTGTTTTTTAATTAATTCTGGAGAATACGTGGCTGATGTTTTTTTTGCGTTTTTTTGTTGCGGTATTTTGTTTTTTTTATTTATTTTGGAATACCCAGCTGATTTTTTTTTGCGTTTTTTTTCCTGGCGGGTATTTTTTTATTATTTAATTTTTATTATTTTTGGAAACCAGCTGATTTTTTTTTTGCGTTTTTTTTGGCGGGGACTTTTGGCACTTCGTAGCGTGAATTCCGCGATTTCTTTAAACATAAGGCGAGTGTGTTGGTTTCGGGTTGTTTAGCATTAGCTATCAC
This sequence comes from Penaeus vannamei, assembly GCF_003789085.1. Taxonomy (NCBI): domain Eukaryota; kingdom Metazoa; phylum Arthropoda; class Malacostraca; order Decapoda; family Penaeidae; genus Penaeus; species Penaeus vannamei. The sequence goes on along the minus strand of NW_020872100.1, from coordinate 39,691 downwards.
GACCTCTAATTGCGTTGCTTGTCTTGTTGTTTGTGCTGTGGGTTGTTGTTGGAGTTGTTTAGTACTGTGTTGAAAATTCTAGTCCCATTAGTTCTATTTTGATCTATAATATTGGTTATAAGAATTATCGATGGTATTGATTACTATCTTATCGAGTGAGTCATTATCAGCTATTTATTGAATTACAATTCTTGTTGAAAGTTTTCAATTGTAAATCAGTTATTATTACAATTCTGTGAATCATTGACTGGTTATTATTAACTATCTTGGGGTGGTCATAATCTTTATTACAGATTCTTGTGATCATTATCGTCTATTATTACAGATTCTTGCTGATCATTATCGTTATATTAAAATTCTTGTGATCATTAATCTGTTATTATCACTATTCTGTGATCATTATCGTATTATTACAATTCTTGTGATCACTTACGTTATTATCTATCTGTGATGTCATTATCGTTATTATTACAATTTTGTGATCATTGCATTATTACTATTATTGTGATGATTATCGTTATTATTAATACTATCATCATCAATATCATTATCATTATTATTATTGTCATTATTATGATTATCATTACTAT
>NW_020872100.1:19101-29101 GCF_003789085.1 Penaeus vannamei | reverse complement strand
TCTTGATGTTCGTCCTGTCACACTGATTTGGTAACGTTGTCTGCACTTGTCTTGATGTGGCAAAACTGACAGAACTTGTCCTAACGTAGCATAAATGTCACACACTTTTCAACACCTGTCCTGACTTGGCAACACTGTCAACGTCTGTCCTCTTGGCAACACTGTCAACGCCTGTCCTCTTAAAACACTGTCAACGCCTGTCCTCACTTGCAACACTGTCAACGTCTGTCCTCACTTGGCACTGTCAAACTTGGCAACACTGTCAACGTCTGTCCTCACTTGGCAACACTGTCAACGCCTGTCCTACTTGGCAACACTGTCAACGTCTGTCCTCACTTGGCAACACTGTCAACGCCTTGTCCTGACTTCAACACTGTCAAACGCCTGTCCTGACTAAAACACTGTCAACACTTGTCCTGACTTGGCAACACTGTCAACGCCTGTCCTGACTTGGCAACACTGTCAACGCCTGTCCTGACTTGGCAACACTGTCAACGCCTATCCTGACTTGGCAACACTGTCAACACCTGTCCTGACTTGGCAACACTGTCAACGCCTGTCCTGACTTGGCACCACTGTCAACCTGGCCTGACTTGGCAACACTGTCAACGCCTATCCTGTTGGCACCACTGTCAACAGTTGGACAACACTTGTCGATGGCCTACTTGCAACACTGTCAACAGTTGTCCTGACTTGGCAACACTGTCAACAGTTGCCCTGACTTGCAACACTGTCAACGCCTGTCCTGACTTGGCACCACTGTCAACTGTCCTGACTTGGCAACACTGTCGATGCCTGTCCTGACTTGGCAACACTGTCAACAGTTGTCCTGACTTGGCACCACTGTCAACGCCTGTCCTGACTTGGCAACACTGTCAACGCCTGTCCTGACTTGGCAACACTGTCAACGCCTGTCCTGACTTGGCAAACACTGTCAACGCCTGTCCTGACTTGGCAACACTGTCGATGCTCGTCCTGTCTCTAACTGGAGAAAAATAGAGAAACATTATCAAATATTGATCGCCAAAATTACACCATAATTGTCTACGTGTCTGTCATGATCTATATATAATTTTTTTTTTTACTTCTTTCTCACACTCTCTTTCTCCTTTTCTTCCTCTCTCTCTCTCTCTTTAATATAGGATTTCATGCACATTCGCGAACATGCGAACATGCAAATCTGGGTGTCATTTCATACATAAAAATCTGTTTTTTTTTTCTTTGGCGTATTATAAACATCAATAGCGTTAATTGTCGAGTTTCATAATTCCATTAATTAATATTGCGTCTTAATATGCTGAAGAAGTGAGACAAAAAAGAGGCTTGTAATTATATATGTCGCTGGAGATCTCATATAATTAAAGAAATGATTAAATGGCAAAGTGTTTCCGCTCGATTTTGCCAATGGAGATTCACGTCTTGCAAAAAAAAAAAAATCTTGCAAAACTATATTTCTTTCCTTTTTTTCAAGTGATTTTTTCTCTTCCCTGTTGAATTTCGCTGTTCATTTTTAATCAGAATTTGTTCACGCTTGTTCACTATGACCTTATGAGATATAAAAGTAATTCAACTACAATCTTAAACTCGTTCATAATTATCCAACAAGACAAAGAGATGGTATTAAGGAACATCAAGAACTAAAAAAAAAAAATAGAAAGTAAGTACCATTACGTACAGACCTCATAACACGTACAATTTCTATGTACACGATCTGTTTTTTTTAAACATTTGTTCAACATTTATCAACAACATAATGGTTTGTAGCGAAGTCTCCAAGCCATTATAATGCACGTAATGATATCCGTTCTATACATCACACTCTATCTCTCTGCCACGCCACACACGCTCCTCGAAAACAACGTAAAATATAACTCCCATCTGGGCGAGTATATCTCATAACAGCAAGCGATATATCAATACATTATAGAAGAGGTAATCGTTCACAGGTCGGGTCATTTGGGCTGCTACAGAACGCGCCGCTGTCAGGTTAAGTTAGGTCAGGTTGAGTCACGTTTGGTCAAGTTGGGTTCTTGGGTTTTAAATCAACATTGGGTTTAGTTTAGTTAGTTTTATTTATGTTTTAGATCGGTTATACTTCACTGATTCATTCATTTAAAGGGATACATCAACAATAGGTTTAGTTTAGTTTTATTTATGTTTTAGTTCGGTTCTTCTTCACTGATTCATTTCAAATAAGGGATAAAGCAATAGGTTTAGTTTCGTTTTACTCAAGTTCATTCTTCACCATTCATTCATTTAAAGGGATACGGTTTAGTTTCGTTAGTTTTATTTATGTTTTAGATAAGTTCGGTTACTTCACTGATTCATTCATTTAAAGGGATACATCAACAATAGGTTTAGTTTAGTTTTATTTAAGGTTTGGTCAAGTTCGGTTATACTTTACTGATTCATTCATTTAAAGGGATACATCAACAATAGGTTTAGTTTCGTTTTATTTAAGGTTTGGTCAAGTTTTAAAATTCATTTAAAGATCAACAATTTATCGTTTTAAAGGTTTCGTCAAGTTCGGTTATACTTTAGGAGCTCAACAGCGTGAAGTTAAACATGTTAATGTGTATACATCGACAGTAATGTTAATGATAAAGATAAAAAAAAAAGACATTTTCGTAAATGTTGACACAGGAGCGGGCAGAGCACCTTTAGGGGGGAGGAGGGGGAGGGGGAGGGGGCACAGGAGACGGAAGATAGGAGAGGGAGGCGAAGAAGAGGGAAGGAGGGGTGGTAGGGAAGGAGAGGGAAGGAGGGGTGGGTAGGAAGGAGAGGGAAAGGGGAGGGAAGGGGAAGGGGGAGGGTTAGGACTGCGTGTGAGCATATGGGAGAGGAACAAGGGGGGGAGAGGGAGGAGGGAGGAAGGCGGAGTAAGACGAGAGGGGTAAAGGGGAACCACAGACCCCCCCCCACTCCCCCCTAGCCTCCCCACCCCCACCCCCACCCCCACTACAGAACTTTAAGAAGGACGCCTGCGCTGTTGCAACGCCGTGGATCTGCAACAGTCCGACTTTAAGTTTCCTCTCGTATTGCAAGCTTTTGACTTCCTTCCCTTTTCCGTGTCAGAACCACGCAATAATAGATTCATTTTTTATTTTATCTAACTATTTTTAGATTTTAGATTCCTTTTTATATTTTATCTAACTATTTTTTTTAGATTTTTTCTTTTATTTTATTTAACTATTTTTTTGGTTTGCGTCTGTGTTTGTCTCTTTCGCCTTCGCTCTGTTTGTGTCGGTAGAATGGTCGAGATTTTTAATTATTTTTTTTATTATGTTTTTATTTTGTTATTTGTTTGTGTGTTTTGATTTTGTTATTTGTTTGTGTGTTTGTATCGTTTTTTTTTTTTTTGCGTTTGTTTAGCTTCGTAACGTTCTCTTGTGCTACCCAATTTCCTTTTGGTTTCTCTGCTTCTACACGTGTCTGGATTCTTTATGTTTCTTTGTTTCTCACTACTACTCATATTTTCCTTCTCTCGACACCCTTCGTCTCTCTCTCTCTCTCTCTCTCTCTCTCTCTCTCTCTCTCTCTCTCCGTTTCTTTCTCCCTCCCTCTCTCTTTCTCCCTCCACCACTTTCTTTTTCCTTCCCTCTCCCTGTCTCCTTTCCTCCCGCTCCCTTTATCTTCTTTCCCTCTCTCTTTCTCCTTCTCTCCCTCTCTCTTTCTCCTTCCCTCCCTCTCTCCTTCTCCTTCCCTTTCTCTCTCTTTCTCCCTCCCCCTCTCTCTCTTTTTCCTTCCCCCCCTTTCTCTCTCTCTTTCTCCCTCCATCTCTCTATTTTTCCTTCCCCCTCTCTCTCTTTCTCCTTTCTCCTCTATCTCCCCCCCTCCCTCCCTCCTCCCCCTCTCTCTCCCTCCATCCCTTTCCTCCCCTTTCTCTCTCTCACTCTTATTCTCTGTCTCCTTCTTTACAACCCTCTGAATTATTTCCTCTCCTTTTTCTCAATTTCGTTCTCACTTCACTTCTATGTCTCACCCCCTTTATTCGCCTCTGTTCTCCCTCTCCCTCCCCTCTCCATTCCCTTCCTCTCCCTCTCTTTCTCCCTATCTCCATTTTCTATCCAATTTAGTCCCTCCCTATATCTTCCTTTCGTCCTTTCTATCCCTTTCTTCCTCCATTCGCCCTTATCCCCTAATTTCCTTCCCCATTTCTTCCTCCCCTTTCTTTCCTTCCTACCCCCTCTTTTCTTCCCACATTCCTCCTTTATCCCTTCCTTTCCTTCTCCATCTCCTACTTTCTCTCCTCTTTTCTTTCTATGCCTCTCTTTCATCCTCTCCTTTTCAATCCCATTTCTCCCTATCCCCCCTTTTCCTCTTCTATATGTCCTTATTCCCTTCTTCCATTGCTCATTTACTCTTCCAGTCCATCCTTACTTCAAACGCACACACACACACACCTAAAACACACACACGCCTTAAACACACACACACACACACACACACACACACATAAAACACACACACGCCTTAAACACACACACACACTAAAACAACACACACAACACACACACACACACACACACACACACACACACACACACACACACACACACACACACACACACACACACACACAACACGCACACACACACACACACACATAAAACAACACACACACCTAAAACACACACACACACACACACACACACACACACACACACACACACACACACACAACAAAACACACACACACAAAACACACACACATACAAAACACACACACACAAAACACACACACACACACACACACACACACACACACGCCACACACACACACACACACACGCACACAACCCTCGCTCGTGTTCCCTTTCCTTTGAGCTAAATCGAGGTCTCCTTCGACGTGCCTTGGCCAGCGTCTTCCACTGCGTAAATCAGAGGGAGAGGAAGAGAGGGAGAGAGGGAGAGAGGGAGAGGGGAGGAGAGAGGGAGGGAGAGGAGGGGGAGGAGGGAGGGAGGGAGGGAGGGGGGAGAGGGAGAGGGGAGGAGAGGGAGGAGAGGGGAGAGGGGAGGGAGAGGAGAGGGAGGGGAGAGAGGAGAGGGAGAGGAGAGAGAGAGAGAGAGAGAGAGAGAGAGAGAGAGAGAGAGAGGAGAATCAGAGAGTCAGAGAGCGAGACAGAGAGAGAGAGAGAGAGAGAGAGAGAGAGAGAGAGAGAGAGAGAGAGAGAGAGAGAGAGGAGAGAGAGAGAGAGAGAGAGAGAGAGAGAATCAGAGAGTCAGAGAGCGAAAGACAGACAGACAGACAGAGAGAGAGAGAGAGAGAGAGAGAGAGAGAGAGAGAGAGAGAGAGAGAGAGAGAGAGAGAGAGAGAGAGAGAGAGAGAGAGAGAGAGAGAGAGAGAGAAGAAAGAACGAGAAAGGGGAGAGTCAAAGAGAGGAAGAGAGTGGGGCGAGTACGAGAACGCAAGATGGAAGGTGGGAAGGTAGGGGCGAGGGTGGGGGGGTGGGGGTGGGCGTATCGGGGGGGGGTGGGGGCGTATCGGGTGGGGTGGGTGGGGGAGGGGTCGGATGAAGGGGACACATTCAGTCCAGGAGGCAGAAAGGTATTAAGAAATAGTTTTTGTTACTGTTGTTGAAAGGGGCGATGTACGTAAGGTTCTTGGCTTCTGTCTACGCGTCTGTCTTGTTATCTAACTCTGTCTTTGCTCCTGTTTTTCTTTCCCTCTTCCTCTCTCTTTCTCTTTTCGTTCTTCTTCCTCTCTCTCTTTCTCTTTCTCTTTTTCTTTCTTCCTTCCTCTCGCTCTCTCTTTTCATCTCTCTCTCTCTCTCTTTTTCTCTTTTCTTTCTTCCTTCCTCTCGCTCTCTCTTTTCATCTCTCTCTCTCTCTTTTCACCTGTTTTTCTCTCTCTCTTTCTCCCCCCCCTCTCTCTCTCTCTCTCTCTCTCTCTCTCTTATCTATCTACTCCCATCTATCTGTTTATCACATTCGTGTTTGAATCGCGTAGTTCTTCTGTAACACCCTTTTACCTCACCTGTGACCGTAAAGAAAAATAGTAAAAGAAAAACAAATCCCTAGTACTCTAAATGAAATAAGAAAGTCCCCCCCCCACACCACTTTCCTAAAAAGAGAAAACGGGAAAAAGCTAGAAAAGAAAGAAAACAAACAATGACAAAAACACAGACATAAAAGCATGTTCGACTCTTGTTCGAGAGAAAAGAAAGGCAACATAACACATCCATAAGACATTTCCTCTCTTAAATGAGAGACGGAGAACAAAGTAATGTCAAATTCAGAGACACACACAAAAAAAACTTTGTACTTTGCAAAAGTTTTTGATCAAGCGCTCTCTGTCTTGTAAAGGAGCGGGCGAGCGGCGTGGCTAATCATAGAAAACGGAGGAAAGCGCTCTTTGGTAAAGGGAGAATCATAGAAAACGGAGGATTCAGAGAAAACGCATATTTGGTAAACGAAGAAAACGGAATTTGATATTTAGATAATTTTGTTCTTTAAGGCGATAGATATTTATTTTTAGCGTAAAATGGGATCATAACGAAGCTAATGTCAATAACAACATTAATCACACCATCAAAACTAGTATCTCTAATGGGGAAAAAGTAATTATCATTAGCATTACTCATTTATTTTTTTCTTTTCCTTTCTCGTTCTTAAAAAAAAAAAAAAAAAAAAAAAAAAAAAAAAAAAAAAAAAAAAAAAAAAAAATATATATATATATATATATATATATATATTATATATACATATATAAAAAGGGGCCGATTATCATTATCATCATGATATAATACGAAGATAATGCTAACAACTACAGTAATAACAAATAAATAAATAAATAAATAATAAAGCCACGCAAAATTCGAAAAAGAAATAAACAAGAATAAGCATTAACGAATAAATAAATAACCAAGTGGAAGAGGAAAATAAATAAAAATAAGAATGAAGGAACAAATAGATAAATAAATAAGTGAAAGACAGAAATAAACAAGAATAAGAATAACTGAATAAATAAGATAAACAAGTGAAAATGAGAAATAAACAAGAATACGAATTAAGGAATAAATAGATAAAACAAATAAGTGAAAGAGGGAAATAAACAAGAAGATTAAAAGACGAAAGCAAAATTTCGAAAATCTGAATTCTAGAAAAATCGACATTTTTTTCTTTTTATATATATGTATATATTTTCTAAAAGAACGAGAAAGGAAAATAGAGAAGAAGAAGAAATAAAAGAATATACGATTGAAAAAAAAAAAATGCTCAAAGGACACGCTAGAAGAAGAGAAAGAGTGAGAGAATACATAAAAAGAAAAGAAAAGAAAAAAAGAAAATTTGTATATATTTAAGAGTCCGTTTGGAGTTGCAAGAAAAAGGAAATTTCGGAAAGAAGAGAATAAAGAGGGAGAGGGAAAGGGAGAAGAATGAGGGGGGGGAGGGGAGGAGAGGGAGAAGGAGAGAGAGAGGAGAGGGAGAAGGAGAGGAGAGAGAGGGAGAGGAGGAGAGAGAGGGAGAGGGAGAGAGAGAAGGAGAGAGAGAGGGAGAGGGAGGTAGGAGGAGAAGAGGGAGATAGGAGGGAGAAGGAGAGAGAAGAGGGAGAGAGAGAGAGGAGAGGGAGGTAGGAGGGAGAGAGAGGGAGAGGGAGAAGGAGAGATAGGAGGGAGAGGTAGAAGGAGAGAGAGAGAGAGAGGGGAGAGAGGGAGAGGGAGAAGGAGAGAGAAGGGAGAGGGAGAAGGAGAGAGAGAGGGAGAGAGAGGGAGGTAAGAGAGAGAGAGAGGGAGATAGGAGGGAGATAGGAGGGAGAGAAGGAGAGAGAGAGGGAGAAGGAGAGAGAGGAGAGAGGGAGAAGAGAGAGAGAGAGAGAGGGAGATAGGAGGGAGAAGGAATGTGAGGGGAGGGATGGAAAGAAAGGGAGAGGGAGAGACAGGCAGACAGAGACAGAAATAGACAGAAAAAATCTACAAAAATATATTCAGAATGTGAAAATAATACACATTAGTAAAACATAAACAATAATCACAAATAACATAAACCTTTCGTCTGTGTGTGTGTGTGTGTGTGTGTGTGTGTGTGTGTGTGGTGTGTGTGTGTGTGTGTGTGTGTGTGTGTGTGTGTGTGTGTGTGTGTGTGTGTGTGTGTGTGTGTGTGTGTGTGTGTGTGTGTGTGTGTGTGTGTGTGTGTGCATGTTTGTGTGTGTGTATGTATTTATACATGTATGTATGTATGCATGTGCGTATGTATGTACGTGCGTATGTATGTACGTGCGTATGTATGTACGTGCGTATGTATGTACGTGTGTATGTACGTGTGTATGTATGTATGTATGTACGTATGTATGTATGAATTTATGCATGTATGTATGTATATATGTATATATGCATGTATGTATGTACGTATGTATGAATGTATGTACGTATGTATGTATGTATGTATGTATGTATGTATGTATGTATGTATGTATGTATGTATGTATGTATGTATGTATGTATGTATGTACGTATGTATGTATGTATGATGTACGTATGTATGTATGAACGTGCGTATGAATGTATGTATGTATACGTGTGTGTGTTCACGATGTACCAGTGTTTCGTTATCATATCGTGCGTTCTATGTTTGTTCTGAGCGAACGCCGTGCATATGATGGCGGGTATAAGGGGGGGGGGATGGGGGATGGGGAGGGAGTGAGTGGGGTGTGGGGTGGGGGAGTGGGAAGGAGCTGGGTGGGGGGTGGGGGTTGTGTGGGTGGAAGGGGGAGTCAATTGGATGGGGGGAGTAGGGGGGGATGGGGTCATCTGGTAGGGGGGGGGAGGGAGAGGAAGGGTGAGAGAATGGAGAAAAGGAAAGGGGAAAGGAAGGAAGGGGAAGGGGAGAGGAAGAGGCACAGGAAGAGGAAGATGAAGGGGAAGGGAAGGGGAAGAGAAGGGGAGAGGTGGGGAGAGGAGAGTAAGGAAGGGGAGGTGCAGGGGAAAGGAAAGGGAAAGGAAGGGGAAGGGAAGGGGAGAGGAAGGGCAGAGGAGAGGGGGGGGGAGGGGAGAGGAAAGAAAGGGAGGAGGAGGAGGAATGAAGGGGAAGGGGAAAGGAAGGGGAAGGGAGAGGGAGAGAAAAGAAAGCCAGGGGGGAGGAGTAGGGGAGACGATAAGGAGGGGAAGAGGAGGGGGAAGAGGGAAGGGGGGAGGAGTAGGGGGAGAGGAGGAATAGGGGGAGAGAGAGGAAGAGGAAAAGAAGGAGGAGTAGGGAGAGAGGAAAGGAAGGGAGGAAAAGAGGAATAGGGGGAGGAGAGGAAGGGAGGAATAGGGAGAGAGGAAAGGAAGGGAGGAATAGGGTAGAAGAAGAGAAAAGGGGAGGAAGGGGGAAGGGAGGAATAGGGGGGAAGGGGGGAAGGGGAAGTAACCCCGGACTGCTCGAGTCATTATGCATTAACGAGCATTCCATTATTCACAGATTCATGTCATGGTTAAGAAGTTTTGTCCTTCCTTGCTCACGTGTCTTTGTTTTTCTCTTTGTTTTTGTTTCTCTTTTATCGGGCCACCTTTCACGTTCGTCCGGAAAAATTAGAAAAAGCGAATAATTAAGTCATTTACACCTTAAAAAAGATAAAGAATAATAAATAACAAATGATAATGATAAAAATAAATATATAATAATAATGAAATAAGTGATAATAAAATAATAATAATAATAATGATAAATAAAATAATACTAATAATAATACTAATAATAATAATAATAATTATAATAATAATAATGATAATATCATAAAATAATATTAACCAATGATAATAACAACAATAAATAACAATAATAATAATGAAAATAATAATAATACAAAATGAAAACTTCAAGACTGCAAAAGACCTGAATAATCGATAACTGAAGATCCAAATATACCCTTAAGCACAAATCCCAAACCCAGGGTAAATTAGGGCTAATGACAAGCCGATATGTAATGGATGACGTCATTACCCACTGTACCAATATATATATATATATGTATAACGACGGTTCATCCATTATCTTTGCCGGGGGTTAATTACCCCCCGTG
>NW_020872100.1:1601-14101 GCF_003789085.1 Penaeus vannamei | reverse complement strand
TTCTCGGAATCTGCGAGAAACTGCGATATGGAAGCTTTTTTTAAGGGACACCTAAGCGGTCTTCGTGTTTTCTTTTACTTTTTTTTTTTTTGTATCCTACTTAAAAAAAAAAAAAAAAATCTTATGCATTATCTGTTTCGTTTCGTTTCTTTTCCATCCTTACTTTTTTCTTTCTTTCTCTCATTCATTTTATCTCTCTCCCTCCTTTCTCACTCTCTCCTCTCTTTCCCTTCCTTCCCACTTCCCCTCCCCTCTCCCTCTCTTTCTCTCCTCTCCCTCCCCTCTCCTCCTCTCTCCTCCTCCTCCCCCTCCTCTCTTCTCCCCCCCTCCCCTCCCCTCTCCTCTCTCTCTCTCTCCTCCCCTCTCTCTCCCTCCCTCCCTCTCTCCCCTTTTTCCCTCTTATGTATCTCTTCGCAACGTCGAGAGTCCTCCACCTTCCCCTCGGCTTTTGGCGGGAAGAGCACCTGAGGGATGTCGAGAGGTGCTTTTTGAATCCATAATTAATCCCGGACTCTTCTCCTCGCCCTGCCTCCCTCTTCTCTCCTCCTCCCTTCCTTTCCTCCCTCTCTCCCCCTTCTCCTCCTCCTTCCTTCCCTTCCCTCCTTTCCTTCCCTCCCTTCCCTTTTCCCTTTCCTCCCTCTCCCTTCCCCCTCCTCCCTCCTCCTCCTTCCTTCCCTCTTCTTTTTTCGAGATCGAGAGAGAGAGAGAGAGAGAGAGAGAGAGAGAGAGAGAGAGAGAGAGAGAGAGAGAGAGAGAGAGAGAGAGAGAGAGAGAGAGAGAGAGAGAGAGAGAGAGAGCGAAATCAGTCGAGAAAGAAAGAGCGCGAGATCGGGCGAGAAAGAACGGGAAAAGGCGAGATAGAACGGGAGAGCGCGAGAAAGAACGAGAAACGACGAGATCGGACGAGCTACAACGGCAGATCGCGAGATAAGACGAGATCGGGCGAGAGAGACAGCGAGAGAACGCAAGAAAGCGAACGAGAGAGAGCGAGAGAGAGAGAGAGAGAGAACGAGAGAGAGAGCATTTCCCTCGTCCGCACATTGAAAGCGTCAGCCATTGTTTCACGGAATGTGTAATAAACTCTTGATAAGACTATAGACAGACACTCATACTGTGTTTACTCGGCGCTGAGTAATGTTTGTCTTTTACACTCGAATAGGCAGATTTTTTTTTTTTTTTCTCCATCGCTCTCTTTTTTTTTTTTATATTTATTCGTATTCTCATTGCCGTCTGTGTATCTTATAAACAGTGTGTACAACGAATAACCCGAGTGTAAGAACGCTACAATTGTATTTTATTATTTCTTCGCTGCCAGAATTTTTTTTTTTTGGGGGGGGGGGGGGGGGGAGTGGGAGGGGGGGGGGGGGAGGGGGGGTCAGATTTTAACGTCATCGCATGTTCTCTTTGATTCTTTTTCTCTTCCTTCTTTATCGAGTCTTCCTTGTCTCTTCTCGATTGAGTCTTCCTTGTCTCTCTCTTCCTCTTCATTGAGTCTTCCTTGTCTCTCTTGAGAGTCTTCCTTGTCTCTCTTCTTTCCTCTCGCTTCTCTTCTTTCTTCTTTCCTCTTCCTCTTTTTCGTTTTCCGACTCTTCTTCCTTACTTCTTGCCTCTCTTCCCTTTTTCTTTCTTCCTCTTCCTGATCGTACACTTTCCTCCTCCTCTAACTCTTTTTTTCCTTGCTCCCTTCTTTCTTACCCATTACCCTCCCTCTTTCCCTTCCTCTCAATTCCCCTTCTTCCTTCTCTTTCTCCTCTCCCTTCTTCTTCCTTCTTAATCTTCTTCTTCTTTTCTCCTCCTCTCTCCTCATCCTCTTCTTCTCCTCCTCCTCTTCCCTCCCCCTCTCTCTTCTTCTCCTTCAATCTTTTTCTGTTCTCCTTAATTTTCTTCTCCTTCCTCTTCCCCCCTTCTCCTCCTTCTCCTTCTTCCTTCCTTCTCTTCCCTCCTCTCCTCCTTCCTTCCTTTTTCCTTCTTCTCCACTTTCTTTCTCCAAGTCCCTCGAATTTTTGCCTCAATTTCCTCACCTCTATCCTCATCTTCCTCATCCCTTCTTTTCCTCACCTACAAACTACACTGAGGACGTACTTACATACTTAAATAAGGACCTTAAAATACTGTACTTAAATCCTAGACTAAGTACTATGTATTTGAATACAACTGAGAAACATAAATGTATTTAGAAACGACACTGAGAACCATAATACTGTACCGAAATACTGTATTGAAGTCAATAAGGTATGTACTTAAATACTAGTGAGCACTTAAATACTGTGCTTAAATAAACACGAGGACTTAAATACTGTACCTAAATACTACACTGAACACCTTAAAACACTGTGCTTAAATACATGAGGACCTTAAAAAACTGTACCTAAATACTACACTGATGACCTTAAAATACCACCCTTAATACTACACTGAGCACCTTAAAATACACCCTTAAATACTACACTGAGGACCTTAAAATACCGTACTTACATACTACACTGAGACCTTAAATACCACCCTTAAATACTACAAAATACTACACTGAGCACCTTAAAATACCACCCTTAAATACTACACTGAGGACCTTAAAAACACACTCTATTGTCCAGTTTGTCAAAAAGTGTACGAGGTCCGACCCAACGAATATTCCCTTATACGGACATACACATACCCAGAAATTATATACATATCTGTCTATCGATCTGATAGATATACATTCACCTTTCTATCTGCCCGGTAGATATGCATGATAGACTGATAGATAGATATATAATAGATAGACATGATAGATGACTGATAGACATGCTTCTATGTATGTGTATATGCATATCTATTTAATAAATATTGATTGGGTCGGGCCTAGCACACTTTTGACAAACCGACCGTATGTGTTCAGTCTCTACGTACTTATGCGACCTGCATCTTGTCTTAATTAAGAAAGGGACACTGTCTTAATGAGAGAGAGAAAAAGGTTTGGGTTACTTAGAGGTTGTACTTTAAGTCTACGTGTATCAGGTATAAGTTGTTATTCGTTTTGTTGTTAAAAGTTGTTTTAAGTTGTTATAAGTTGTTATAAGTTCTCTATTTTGTTTTCCTTAGTTTCATTTATGTTAAATTTTACTTATAAGATGTATTTTCTTAGTGTATCATGCAGTACTGTATCGCAAAATCATTTTGTAACTTATAAGAACCATTTTATAGCACCCAAAAAAAGATTATTGAAATTATATCTATTTATCTATCCATTGTTTATCTATTTACTTATCTATTCATTTATGTTCTGTGCATCTATCGCCAGGAAATATATTCTATTGTTTTCGAAAAATGCATCGCTGCCTCGAAAATAAAACCTTGTCATATTATTATTAAGGAAAGCATATCTCCATAATTTTCAAAAAAAAAAAAAAAAAAAAAAAAAAAAAAAAAGTAAAAAGAGAATATTCATTTTGCATCTTATCTTGTCAAGGCAGAAAATGGTATTTGCTCGCTTGCGTGTGTGCGTGCGTTTGTGTGTGTATGTATGTATGTGCTTATTGGTATGTATGTGTGTATTTCCATGTGTATTAGCGTGCAAACCACAAACGAATCTATGATTACTAAGAAAAAAAAAAAAAGAAAGAAAGAAAAAAAAATCATAGGCATTTTTAAACACTTATTTAGTTTCACAAAATCAACGAAGTACAAACACTCCCCCCTTGCTCCCGCCCATCCCGCCCACGCTTAAAACCCAACACCCCTATGTATGCCATCCCTCTCACGCCCATCCGCCCTTCCCAGCCCTTAAAACCCACCCACGCGCCCACCACCCCCCATGCAACATCTAGCTCACGCCCACCGCCTTCCCAGCCCTTAAATAGATCCATCCACACGCCCATCCACCCAACCACGCGCCCACCCACCCACCCACATGCACTCTCCCTCTTCACGCCCATCCGCCCTTCCCAACCCTTAAAACACACCCGCACACGTGCCTACCCACCCCACCCCACCCACAAAACCCACCCACCCAACTCAACCCACCAGCCCCCCTCCGATCCCCCCCCCCCCCCCCCATCCGTCACCGCCCTCAAAACAAGGCCTTCCCTTGATCCCCCCCGCCCCCGCCCCCGCCCCCCCGCCCACGCCCCGCCCCCGCCTAGGCCTACACCGTGCCTGCCGCGCGGTGGGTCCTGATTAACCCCAGACGAAGGCGCCATTCCCGCCGGAGTGTATGGGCGACACGGGACACTCGCCTTCCTCTCGCATCTCGGGTTCGCTGATGGCTTTCGCGGGCGTGGGCGGGCGATTCGGTGGGGGTTAGGTGGGTGGGGGGTGGGGGGGCGGTGACTGGGGTGGGTGGGTTGTTTGGGGAGGGGCGGCGACTCGGGTGGGTGGGTGGGTGGGGTGGGTGGGGTGGGTGGGGGGGGTAGGGACACGGACACAGGCGGGACGATGGTGTAGGTATACATGCGCACACGTCGAGACATAAAGGGCGTCCGTACATGCACATAGATACATACTAAGGCACAGACACATACACGCACACGAGGATACGCATACACACACGCACATGCGCTTACGTACATACACACACTAAGGCACAAAAACATACACGCACACACAACGATACAAGGACACACAGACACACTAAGGCACAAAAACATTCGCACACACAGACACACATGCACAACATATACACACACTAAGGCACAAAAACATACACACACACAACGATACACACACACACACACACACACAGGACACACTACATACATATACATACATACACATGTACACACATACAAGAATAACTAAATATAAACCCACCCAACACACAACACACAAACAAACACACACACATATACACGCACACACGATACAATGACACACACAAAAAGAACTACATACACAAACACACGACACTACATAATCAAACACACACACACACACACACACACACACACACACACACACAACACACAACACACACACACACACCACACACACACACACACACACACACACACAAACACACACATAACACAACACACACACACACACACACACACACACACACACACACACACACACACACACACACACACACACACACACACACACACACACAAACACACACACAACACACACACACACACACACACACACACACAAACACACACACACACACACACACACACACAACACACACACACACACACACACACACACACACACACACACACACACACAACACACCACACACACACACACACAGTCACGGGCATGGGATTACGAACGGTAATTGTCGTAAATCCTTTTTTATTCCGTTATGGTCTTTGAGTATAATTTCTCTTCCCATTTTTATTTGTTTTTGGAACCTTTTTTTTGTCATTCTCCAATTATACATTTGTTTATTCATCTATTTATTCATGTTTTTATCCCTCTATTGCTGATCTAGCGCGGATGATAAAGATGATAATTAAGATCATGATAATAATGATCGCCATGAATGTTATTAAACAGAAACAGAATAATTGTAGTATATCAGAGAACAGTGATAACAAAAATACATAAATAATAGTAATGAGGAAAACAATAACAAAGGCGATGGTGATAACGCGAATAATGATGGTAATAAAACAAGAACAATAACAAAAAGTGAAATCCAACGTAACTGATACCATTCTCAACTTCTGAAGGAGCTTACACTACCATACTTGCATTACCATACTTGTACTACCATGCTTATGATACCATACTTATACTGCCATACCTACATTTTCCACGTTTATACTAATTTCTATTCATTTTATCATATCATATCTATGTTATCATAATTTCTATCGTTAATGCTGTTATTACTCATATCACTTTCCTTATCATCATTATTTTTATCAATATTATCATCATTTTTATCATTATCATAATTTTCATCATTATCATCATTTTTATCATTGTCATGATTTTTATCATTATAATCATCATTTCTATCATTATCACCGTCATTTTTATCATTATCATCATCATTATGTACCTCGTCTAATAAATTTCGATTATCATCACCGACATTGACATTATATTAATATTAATCATCATGTCAGTATATCAACATCAATACCACTTTTTTTATCATCATCAATACCATTTATTTATTATACCTTATACCAATTAGTCATCATGTCATCAAATCAACATCAATACCATTTTTTTTATTATCATCAATCACGCATTTATCCGAATCCGCTTGTGGCCGAGTGTTGAAGCCTGTTAGTTAGTCTGTTTGTTTTTTAAGGTAATTTAGTCATTAGTTCGCAATATTACCCTGTGTCCATAAGGGTGATAATGGTGATTTATTGCAACTCGCTTAGACTCGTTAATGATGATGATAATGATGATTGTGATTGTGATTAATTAGTTGTAATAGCGATGGTGATAATTGTTATGGAAATAATGGTATTATTAATATTGATGTTTGATGTAGAAAAGTATGAATGAGAATGAATATCTTCACTATACAAGAGATGTATTTAACCGGTTTCGATTATATCTTCGTCAGAAATGCATGTATTTGTGACGAAGAGAGAATCGAAACGGTTAAATACATCTCTTGTATTGTGAAGATATTCGTTCTCATTCATATCTTTCTACATTTGTCAACATGAATACGGTTCAAGAATATTGATAGGAGGATTAATGGGAATCGTGATGATAAGGATGATAATGATATGATATACTATCCCATACCCTCATTCACGCACACATACACACACACACACACACACACACACACACACACACACACACACACACACACACACACACACACAAACACACACACACACACACACACACACACACACACACACACACACACACACACACACACACACACACACACACACACACACACATATACATATATATTTATGTATGTATGCATTCATATAATTGTGTGCATATACATAAAAAAAAATCCCGACCACCCCTCAAAAAAAATCAAGCCCTTTCCCTTTCAATAAATAAATAGATAATGATAGTAATAACAATAATAATAATAATAATAATATAATAATAATAATAATAATAATAATAATAATAATAATATATAATAATAATAATAATAAATAATGATAATAATAATAATAATAATAATATAATAATAACTCCCCCCCACTCCCGACACTCCCCCCCAAATCAAAAAAGAAGACTATGAAATCAACCCCCCCAAAAAAAAAAAAATCTTCCCCCTACCCCCCACCCTTTCCCCCCAAAAAAAAAAAAATTTCTCCCCTATCCCCACCCCCCTTTTCAAAAAAAAAAATATATATAATATTCATCTCCCCCTATCCCCCACCCCCCTTTTTTCAAAATCTTCCCCCTAACCCCCTTTTCAAAAAAAAATCTTCCCCCTACCCCCCTTTTAAAAAAAAATCTTCCCCCTATCCCCCCCACCCCCCTTTTAAAAAAAAAAATCTTCCCCTACCCCCCTACCCCCTTTTCAAAAAAAAAAATCTTCCCCCTATCCCACCCCCCTTTTTCCAAAAAAAAAAAAAAAAATTTCATCTCCCCTATCCCCACCCCCTTTTCCAAAAAAAAAAAAAAAAAAAAAAAAAAAAAAACTTTTAGTCTCAGCGCGTGATCGAACACTATTACCGACGACAAACAGCTGACTTTGCTTTACGAGAAACGAATTTATGAAGTGCAAATACTCGCTCGACTTCGCTATGGATTTTGTGATTAAAACGCTCCCTTCATTATAACGGCGCTGAGGTTATTTTTCCACGTTGGTTGAGACAGAATGAAATGAGCAAGGCGCCTGTTTGTTATTACTTTTTTTGTTGTTATTTTTTAAGATCTCAATCTTTTTTTTCCTCTTTCTCTTTCTTCTCTCTCTCATCTCTCTCTCTCTCTTTCTCCTCTCCTCTTTCTCTCTCTCTCTCTCTCTCTCTTCTCTCTCTCTTCTCTCTCTCTCTCTCTCTCTCTCTCTCTCTCTCTGTCTCTGTCTCTGTCTCTGTCTCTCTGTCTCTCCTGTCTCTCTCCTCTCTCTCTCTCTCTCTTCTCTCTCTTCTGCCCTCTTCTCTCTCTCTCTCTCTCTCCTCTCCCTCTCTCTCTCTCTCTCTCTCTCTCTCTATCTCCCTCTCTCTCTCTCTCTGTCTCTTTTACGTATTTCTATTTTTTTGTTTTATTTTGATATCATCACTAATCATGATAATGATAATCACTGATATGATTATTGGTTATATTTCTTATTAAAGTTTTTATTATCATTGTTGCTATTTTTATCAATATTATCATTATTATCTTTATGACTGTCATCATTATCATCATTACTATGCTATTATTATAATTAATAGTGTTATTACTATAACCACTACCATTATCAATTTCATCATTATCATCATTACATATATTGCAATTAATAAAATATTTTTTTTTTCACAATCATTATCACTATTATTGCTATTACAGTTTTCGTTATCACCATCATTATCATCATTAGTGCTATTACCATCATAACTGTCATTAATACTGCTAGGGTCATTATCATTATCATTATGGTCCTTATCACCCTAGTCATCATTCTACCATTATTATCATTATCACTAACTATCATAATCATCATTATCATTATTACTACCATTGCCAATATTTTAATCATTGCTATCATCATCATTATCAATATTGCAATTAATACAATTATCATCATTATCATTATTACCATCATTTTTCCTAATTACCATCATTATCATAATTACCATCATTTTCCCTAATTACCATCCCGCATTATCTAATTCCAACAACTAACAACCTCTGCAAAATTTCGATCAAAACAAACATTTACGAACCAACGAAACGAATAAAAAGAAACGAAGGAGATAAAGCAAGTGCATACACCAAGACGAGAATAAATATGAAGAGGATGAATACGAGAGTCAGGCAAATAAAAGCCTTATAGACATGGGGGCAGTAAGTGGCTAAAATCGACACGATCTAGAGCGGCCAGATCGCGCGTTTTCTGATTAAATTGTCGAAGGCTATTTTAGGAGGGTCTAAAAAAAAAAAAAAAAAAAAAAAAATGAAAGGAAAAATGTGAGATAGAGAGAGGGGAGGGAGAGGAGGGGAGGGGAGGGGGAGAGGAGGGGAGGGGAGGAGGGCGGGAGGGAGAGGGAGGGATGGGGGAGGAGGGAGGCAGGGAGGGGAGGGGAGGGGAGGGTGAGTGGAGAGGAGGGAGGGAGGGAGGGAGAGAGGGGGAGGGGGAGGGATGGAGGGCGGGAGGGAGGGAGGGAGAGCGACAGAGAAAGGAGAAAGATAAAGAAAAAAAAAAGAAAAAAGAGAGAAAGAGAAGAGAGAAGAGAGAGAGAGAAGAGAGAGAGAGAGAGAGAGAGAGAGAGAGAGAGAGAGAGAGAGAGAGAGAGAGAGAGAGAGAGAGGAGAGAGAGGAGAGAAAGACAGGTAGATAAAATATAAAGAGCGAGTGAGAGCGTGATTGAGGGAAAGAGAGGGAAGTGATACACTGCTAAATAGCGAAAGAGTAAAATGGAAAAAAGGTAAAGAAATCGTGGAAAATGGAGTGGTTTAACTGTGATCTTCAGCGAAGCAGCTGACACACACGTAAACAGACAGACAGACACACACACAGACAGACACACGCACACCAATACAATATATATGTTTTTCATCTCATTACCCCCCCCCAAAAAAAAAAAAAAAAAGAAAAAAGAAAGAAAGAAAGAAAGAAAGAAAGAAAGAAAGAAAGAAAGAAAAAAAGAAAGAAAGAAAGAAAGAAAGAAAGAAAGAAAGAGAGAGAGAGAGAGAGAGAGAGAGAGAGAGAGAGAGAGAGAGAGAGAGAGAGAGAGAAAGAAAGAAAGAAAGAAAGAAAAAAGAAAAGAAAGAAAGAAAAGAAAAAAAGATGGCAAGAGAGAGAGAGAGAGAGAGAGAGAGAGAGAGAGAGAGAGAGAGAGAGAGAGAGAGAGAGAGAGAGAGAGAGAGAGAGAGAGAGAGAGAGAGAGAGAGAGATAGAAAGAAAAGAAAAGAAAGAAATGAAAGAAAGAAAGAAAAGAAAAAAAGAAAGATGCATATAGCAGCCCTGAATCACGACAGCCCGACTCCGCGCGCCCAGCCATCCGCTCGTCCCCACTTCGTTATTACAGGACGCATTCCCTATTTACGTTACTTCTGACATTAAACACTCGATAAGTTCATTGAAATAATACCTGAGAGCTTGACGGATGGCGCCCCCCAACCCCCAACCCCCCTCCTGGACGTGGAAAAGGCGCGGGGGGGCTCGATCGATGTCTCCGAAGTGCGTTCTTGTAGCCCCGGATTCACTCTTGCGAACGGAGCATCCATTGTTCTTCGAATGCGTCGGATCGGCAGCGGCGTGGGTGGCGTTTATTTTTTATTTTGTTTTTATTTATGCGTTCTGGAAGAGTGTTCTTTTTGAGTTCCCGTTGGCGCGCTTTGATGGCGGTGCTTCATGGGTCGGGATCTGAGATTTTGTTTCTGATTTATGGCGCCTAATGGATTGTATTTCGAGGGTTTTATGGCCGTAATGGACGGGGCGATGAACGGATTCGGACGCCGCAAAACATGGCGATTCATATTTCATCCGTTTGTTTATTTCGCGCTGCTGACACCGAGAGAAAATATGCTTTTGCTGTGATTTCTCCTTCTTTTATTTATTCAATTTATTGTTTCTTTCCTCCATCTTGAGAAAGCCTTTGATGGTTTTCGTTAAATAAAAGGAGAAAGTGAGTGATGAATTCTTGTGTACATTTATAGTTACCTAAAGACGAGAATGAGAAATGGAATCGCACACACGCACACGCATAAACACACACACCACACCACACACACACACACACACACACACACACACACACACACACACACGCACACGCAACGCACACGCATAAACACACACACACACACACACACACACACACACGCACACACACCACACACACAACACACACACACACACACACACACACACACACACACACACACACACACACACACACACACGCACACACACACACACACACACACACACACACACACACACACACACACACACACACCACACACACACAACACACACACACACACACGCACACAGCACACCACGGGACGCAAATTTAATACACATGATAGTACCACTACTACTTCTACTACGACTAGACTGACTACTAGCTACTGAACCATTACACAACCTTCTATTCTACTACTACCACTATTACTACCGACTGACTATCTCCACTACTACTACGACTACATGACTTCTACTACACTACTACACTGCTACTACTACTGCTACTACTACTATACTACTTACTACTAGCTACACTCACTACTACTACGCACTTAACTATACTACTACTATGACTCTACTACTACTAACTACTATACTATTACTACTGTAGTGAAGCACAAGCAGCACTATTCCATATGCAAAAAGAAATATATTAACAAATGAATAAAAATTAAATCACGTATGATATTAACCACAATTAGAATGATAGTGACACTGATGGTTATTAAAATACTTATATAAATAAGCACGAAAGCAAAAAAAAAAAAAAAAAAAGAAAAAAAAAAAGAAAAAAAAAAGAAAAAAAAAAAAAAAAAAAAAAAATAAAAAAAATAAATTTATTTGGGAAATAACAATAAAAAACAAAGGGACCATATAGAGTGCCAAATGACAAAGACAGGTGCATCGACTAACAAAGGTTGAAATAATAATTTACATACACTACAAGGATAAGGACAATTCAGGGTGGGCCATAATTTTAGCGGTAAAGAGAGGCAGCAAGAGCTACATAGGCGCCTTGCCGCCTGTCATAATTCTGCAGTTCAATTGGAGGGGGGTTATAGTTTTTGATGGAGGTATGGTGGCTATTATTATTATAACTTTTCCGTTCCCTTATTCCTTAATTATAGATTATTTCGTTTTCTTCATTTTTTTTTTTTTTTCTTCCGCATCCTTATCATTAATTTCAGTATCATTATCATTATGGTTATTCGTGTTGTTAGTTATTTTATCGTTACTATTGTATCATTATCATTTATTATAATATATTACTTATTGTAATATTGTTGCTATTCGTTTGTTTATTATTAATTTATTTGAATTATTATTGTTATATTATTATTTATTATCAGTGTATTAAATTATTCATTCTTGTATGCCATCAGCATGGCATTATAATATTAATTAAAACAAGATTATTATACACTGGAGACTATTATTAGTATTGATACATAGCTAGTAATCAAATCTGCCTGCTGCTACTTGTTATCGGTTATGATATGCTGATCGATTATCACTATCTATTTATTTACTACTGTATCTGATTGACGATTGTAATCGATTATCATCGGGTTATACACTACCAGCGGATTGCCATCGCATTATACTTATGCGTCGTATAGCATTAATATACATCAATTCGAGACGCTTATTTCTTTCAATTAAATTCACAGTGGGCACGTTTTAAAAAAAATTATTTTTTTTATTTTCTTTTTATTTCTTTT
>NW_020872098.1:346658-356073 GCF_003789085.1 Penaeus vannamei | reverse complement strand
CCTCTCTCTCTCTCTCTCTCTCTCTCTCTCTCTTCTCTCTTATCTCTCTCTCTTCTCTCTCTCTCTCTCTCTCTCTCTCTCTGTCATCTATCTATCTATCTATCTTCTCTCCCTCTCCTTCTCTGTCTCGTCTATCTATCATGTTTTCTCTGAGTGTTTTGTTAATCGGTTTGCCTAATATCATTCATCAACATATCCCGTCTCTCCGACTCCCTTTCTTTTACTCTCCTCTGCTCCCATCCCCTCTTCTTCTCTCTTCCTCTTTCTTACTCCTCATGTTTTAATTCCTCATCTCAGGCTACAAGGTGAATGATAAGAACCACGTTATTAGAGACCGGGACTGGTGTTTAAATAAATCAAAATTTGTGATTCGCCCTTTTACAGTTCTCTGGAGATGCAACGATCGTGATATGAAGTTAATTTGAGGTTCTCTCTTAGAGTTATAGGATAAGCTTGTGGGTAAAGTGTGTGGGTGTGGGTGTGGGGGTGGGGTGGGGGGCTGGGGTGGGGGGTACATGGGTAAGGGAAAGGTAGAGAGAAAAGTGAGAAAAGGAGGATGGGAAGATGAAGATGAGGACGATGAGAAGGAAGAATAAGGAGGAGAAGAGTCATGATGATTATGATGAATTTGAGGAGGAGGAGTAGGGGCTATAAGGAGAAGAAAGAAAAGGGAGGAGAGGAAGAAGAAGAAATGAAATGAAATGAAGGGTTGGTTCTTCGTACTCGCTAAAGTGTAAAAAGAACTCTCTCTCTTTCTTTATTTTTACATTTCTCTGTCTGTCTGTCTGTCTCTCTCTCTCTCTCTCTCTCTCTCCCTCGCTCCCTCCATTCATTCATCCCTCTCTCACTCCATTCATTCATCTATCCATCCATCCATCCATCCAATCATCTACAGATCTATTCACCTATACCTCTATTTCTCCTCTCTCCCTCTCTCTTTCACTTCCACCGTCTGCCCCTTTTTTCCTCCCTCCTCCCTCTTCCTCCCCCTTTCCCCTCTTTACGCAAGATAGTATTTCTTACATCCTTGACCTTCTGTGACCCCGCTTTTCACGGCACATGACCTGATGACCTTCTTTTCACCTCCACACTCCAGCCATGTCTCTATGTAACGTCATTTCTCCTGTGCTGAAGACGACTTAATTGCCGGCAAAAGTCGTCGGCTTTTTAGATATTAATTTAAAGTCAGATAGAGTATCCTTAAAATTGATTATGCTATTGCCGATTGTTCCATTTTGATAAGGGGTGGCTGGATTAATATATACCGTAGATGAGCAGACAACGATATAAGGAAAGAATATATTGATTTCATATGAACCAACTTCAGCATTTTTAACACATCCACGCACACCCAACACACACACACACATCTATATATATATGGTGTGTGTGTTTGTACCCCAATCCACATGCATAGTTAACACATCCACGGAAAAAAACATATGAACACACACAAGTGACTCATTCGTACACATTTACAAACATTCCGCACACATCAATAGTTGCCAGTGTTGCTGTTTAGCGAAATCTAATTACCACTTTTGCCTCCGTTGCCTCAACCCGAAAATTCCCGTGGTTGTTATCGGAACAAATTCTTCCCACGGTTACATGATTGCGAGGCGTGCCGGGGTCGCAGGGAAGCCGCAACTCCGGTTTGGGCAGAAGGTCCGTGCGGTACAAGAGAAGAATGTGTGATTTAGCTTGCGTTGGCCTTTTGTTCTTGTATGTTGCCAAACAAGGTAATGTGTACTGACATACAGATGTCCGCGAACATACACTCACACACACAACACACGCCACACACACACACACACCACATGGTCAATTTAAACAAATAAATTTTCTTTCTTTGATATAGTACATACTGTCTCTTGCTATCTATATTTTTTTTTTTTTATATAAGTATGGAATAAATAGTGCAAAAAAGATATAAGAAATCCGAAATTCTGGGAACGAAGTGTCTTAATCTGCAATCCCTAAATTCATTTTGATATGAAAGGTGAACACAGTTATCGGATTATTTCAAAATCAATCGGCAAATAAAAGAAAAAAAAAAAACGAAAGGAAAAAATCGCTGATTTGCATTCACTCTTAAGTGGCCGTTTTCCGATGATTCGCAGAGAAGTTGATTTTTTTCTTATTGATTTGTAGGTTCTTCTTACGTTTACTTAAACACCTCACAGAGACACACAACAACACACAATACATATATATATATATATATATATATATATATATATATATATATATATATATATATATATATATATATATTATATTATATATATTATGATGTAGTAATATTATATATATGCTAATATACATATATACGCTAAAATGGCAAGGGGGAAATGGAACTTGACATTTTTTCGTTTTTCCTTTTCACTTTTCTTCTTCTTTTTTCTGTTTTCTTCAAAGATTAAGGACTTTTTTTTTTCATCTGCAGCAGTATAATACAATTTCCAATCCCTAAAAAGGAACCGGTTTGCAAAATTTTCCCCATTTGTCTTTTTTTTTTCCACGAGTCCGTTTTTAAAGGGAAAAGGATCGGTGCGGAGAGAGTGAATGAAGGAGAAAGGAGACAAAGCCATGAGAAGAGAGCGCAGAACAGAGACAGAAAGAAGACCAGCGAGAGGAAGAAACGAGGAGAACATTCGACACGCGTCTATTGCAGGAAATCGAGATTATGCTGGAGTGGAGAAAAGGAGGGGGAAGATAGGGCAGGTAGAGATGAGGGGAAAAAAAAACGACCCCGAGACGAGAGAAAGAGTAGAAATGGGGAAAAATAAAAAAGAAAAAGGAAAAGAAAAAAGAACAAAAAAAGAACAAAAAAAAAACAAGATGGAGAGAAGAAGAGAAAGAAGAGAGCGATGAGCAGAGAGAATCGGAGAGACGCGGGGTGAGAGATGAGAGAGATGGAGAGAGAAGAGGAAGAGACGAACTGATAAGTGCGGACGGAGTGACTGGAGCGCAAGAAGAGGAGAGTGAGACGGAGAGAAGAGAGAGAGAGAGAGAGACGGGAAGAGACGAGAGAGACATTCGAGGAAGATGGAAGAGAGAGAGGAAGAGAGAGTGAGAGAGATTAGAAGAGCGAGAAACAAAAGACAGAGAGAGAGGAGCAGAAAACGCGCTGATGGAGAAGGAGAGAGAGCGAGACGGAGAGATGAGGAGGAGACGAAGAGGGGTGGGGTGAGAGGAAGATGCGACGGGGGAGATAGTCCTTGTGCGAGGAGGAGGAGATAGATGTGAGAGAGAGGGAAGAGAGGGAGAGAGAGAAGAGAGAGAGAGAGAGGAGAGAGAGAGAGAGAGAGGGACCGGCAGAAAGAACAGAGAAGAGACAGAGATAACTACTCTAAATAGAATAGACAGGGATAAGAGAGACAGGAGATGTTGGACAGATAGATAGACAGACCGACAGAGACAGGCCTACAAAGAGAGGAAAGAAGATTAGATAAGATAGAGACGGACAGATACATCATAAGAAGAAGTGAGAGAGAGAAGAAGAGGCGGAGATGAGAAAGAGAGAGAGACGAGAGGAGAGAGAGAGATGGAGAAGACAGAGAGAGATCGAGTTGGATGAGAGGAAGATGACGAGAGACGGGAGGAAGAGATCTGTCAGGGCTAAGAGACCGAGTTGGAAGAGAGAGGGATGGGAGATGGAGGCACGCGAGAGATGAGGACTTGCTGAGTAGGAGCTAGTACTCGAGTGACGAGCAGGAAGAGATCGCCGGAGAGGACGAGATGAGGATGGGAGGGTTTATAGAGGAGAGAGAGAGAGGAGAGAGAGAGAGCGGGAGAGAGATGAGGACCGGAGAGAAAGACAGAGAGCGACAGAGAGATAATAAACATTAAATAGCAATAGAACAGACCGATGAGAGATAGAGATGAGCTGTGCGACAGAATAGACAGACAGTACCCGACAGAACACAGACAGACAAAGAGATAGAGCAGACAGATAAAATAGAGATAGAAACAATAGATAGATTAGAGTGAGGAGAAAGAGAGAGCAGAGAGAGGGAGCGAGACCCTGAGTAGAGAATGGAACGAACGAACGAGGAGGAGAGAGAGATCTGACGGTGACGGAAGGAAGGAAGAAGAGCAGAGATGAGGGAAGCAGAAGAGGAGAGAAGAGGCAAGATGAAGAGGAGAGACGGATGAGAAGAGAGAAGAGAGAGATGGAGAGAGTGAGGGAGGAGGTAGAGAGAGAGAGAGAGGAAGGGGAGAGAAGAATGAGCGATGAGATAGGAGACAGAGGAGACGAGGAGGAGATAGCCGGGAGAAACAGTTAGAATTAGAAAAAGAGCAGACAGACAAGGCAGATATGGAAGATAAAAAATACATAGATTATAGATGATAGGAGATAGGAAAGAGAGAGGAGTAGAGACAGAAAACGAAGCAGAGTATAAGGAAATAGAGTAGGATGACATAGCAAGCAAGACAGACAGATAGAGTAAATAGGAGAATAGGATGAGAGAGAAGACAAAGCGAAGAGATAATATGAATAAAACGAGAACAGAACGAACAGAGAACAAGGACAGACAGACATGACTTAGATAGGAGATTAGAATAGATAGATTAAGAGTTTGAGGATATAGAGAACGTAGAAGGAGGCATGGTGCAGAGTAGGAACGAGAACTGACAGATTAGCTACGAGAAACAGAACTATAAAACGGAGAGATGATAGGAAGGAAGAGAACGAGAAAGAAAAGAGTATTATAATAAAAAAAGAGAGAAGCAGAGAGACGTCAGGAGAAACAACATTGAAAAGTATCGAGAGAGAAGAGAAGACAGCACAGAACAGAATCGCGACAGAGAAGAGAGACGACCGAATAAAAGCCGAGAAGAAGGAGAGGAGAGAGAGGAAGAAGGAAAACAGAACAATAGAGACCACAAAAGAGAGAAGAAGAGAAAAGAGAAGAAAAGAGGGAGCTTACAAAATTAATATTAAAACTAGACAATACAAAGAAAAACGGCACGACCGAAACATAAGGATGCAACCCAAAATATAAAACAATGAGGATCACATATCACTCCACCCCGAAAAATAACGAAGCCCACCCCCCCCCCTCTCCCCCAAGAAATGGATATGTTAACGAATCCAACTATCAAAAAATAAAATCTAGTTACCCAGTATAGATAAAATGATGCAGCATACTAGCGAAGAGAGTGAAAAATAGATTTCATAGACACATAAATATTAAATGAAAATATAAGTGACAACTAAAGAGAGGATGGAAATCTGTAAAAGAGAAGAGAAAATAAAAAAAAGAGCATGAATATCTTTACCCGTTCTTTGCCAAAGCCCAGGCAGCTACTAAGTCGTTGTATCGTAATTTGATTCATAGTATCTAGCGATAATTACATATTACCATTTCAAGCGAATTTACAAACTACCTCAGGTTCCAATGAATCAATGCAGTAAGATTGCAAAAATCTCGTACTTGCTTTTAGAAATTGCCCCAACTATTTGTGCGAAATTTTGCTATTAATTGCAGATACCTATGGAGAGATTTGCAATTTGTGTGGGTTTTGCATAAGAAAGTTCTTCCTCTCTTATGATGATTGCCTCGGTACTTTGACCCGGTGTATGGTCACACTGTTGTTATGATGATGATTGATGATGACATTGTTACTTATTGTTATTGTGATTTATTATTTTATTAGTATTATCATTATTTATTTGTTATTATCATTATTTTCTATCATTATCATTATTGTTTTATTAATTATTATTATATATTTATCATCCATCATTTCATCACATTCATCACCATCATCATAATCATTCGATTATTTTTATTCTATTTTTGTGTAGTCTATTGTCATTGTCTATTTTATCATAATGAATATATTATTTATTATTATATGTTTTATTATGACTTCCATCAATTATTGATTATAATTTATTTGTATTATTATTTATCTATTATCTTTATTATCTCACTATCTCAGTAAATATCATATACTATCCACGATGTCATCTTATCATTGTTAGTTCTCATAGTATCATTTACACATATATCATCATAATCATCTGTTAGCAAGTTACACCCCTATCCTATTTTACTTGAGTAAATTATTCCAATTCATTCTGTAGTCTATTTCTATTGAAATTGATCAACATTATTATCATTTGTTTTTACATTATCGTTATCATTCATCCTCCTAGATTAAGATACATTTGAATATTGTCAGTTATATCTCCTTCATTAAGAAAATTGATATATTGATTCTCGAGTATTTATATATTTCATATAATCCGGTCCTAAGTGACAATTATACAAATTTCTTTCCAGATTCTTAGCTCATATGCACTACATTTATATCTCAATTTCAATTTTAATATTTATTAACCCAAAAAACTTTCCATCACACAATTAAGCACTGTCTTTATATTAAGTATGAGTTACAAATTCAACGTTATCTTACTAAATACCAATGGTACCGCCAAGTATGCAAAGACATAAAAATATAAATGTCACACGCATAAATAAGGAAAAGAAATGATAGCACCCACTGAGACAAAAATATATTTATAAAAGAAATAAAGAAGTAGAAAAATAAAAATCAGAATATAATATTATAAAAATATTCTGCGTGCGAGGCCTTTCTGTGAAAAAACAGGATAAAAAAATGAAAACCACATAAGTAATCCATGAAGGCAGACACAAAAAATCCTATCTCTAAAAATGAACGAGACCTATTGATGAGAAAACAATAGATGGAGTGCCAATATTGAATACCTGATAATCTACAACTGATAAGGTTTGAATAATGAATAACAAAAAAAAAAGGAAAAATAAAACAAAAACGAGAAAAAAAAAAAAAACACCACACAGATGAATAAAACAGAAAAGATGAACAGAGAATCGACAAATAAAATAAAGAAGCGGATAGAGAGGAGGATAAAGACAGAAACGGCAAGGACACATCAACTAACACTGGGACAGCGCCTCGATTTTGTATTAGACTGTATGTTTAGCCGCTGAATTGTTTTAATTTTAATACATTCCCACAATTACACGAGGTGTTCCTTGTTTACCCCGCAAGCAATTTGTTTCTCCGATTCCAGGTGCGCACACCGAGGAAATGGAAAAAAAAAAACGAAAAAACAGGCAAGGGACCGAGGAAAGGGGAAGAAGGACGTAGAGGAAATAGTCTGGAGTTGATAAATGGAGCATGATGGAGGGACATTTTGGAGAGCAGGGCAGGATCATGGCAGCGGGCAAGGAGGGAAGCGAACCGAAGAATAGACGTACAAATAACATGGAAGAGAAGGAAGAGAGGAAGAGAGGTGGAAGATGAAGGAAGGGAAAGGGAAGCGAGGGTGATAGGAGGGAGATAGAAAACGCAGAAAGTAATTGCACGGATTAGGAAAAAGGGTTATGAGGAAGCGAGACGCGAGGTGGGAGAGGGACTGCGTGCGGAGAAAGAAACGGAAGGGAAGGAAGGGAGAAGAGTGAAGCAGAAGGGAGAGAAGGGAAAAGGAAAAAAGGGGGGAGGGAGGAGAGGGAACAGAGGATGGAAAGAGGGTAAGAATAGGAAGAGAGAAAAGAAGGGAAGGAGGGAGGGAGAAAGGAGAGAAGAGGAGAAGAGTGGGAGAGGAAAGAGAAGGGATGGAAGGAGGGGCGGAAGGGAAGGGAGAAGCAAGAGAAAAGGAAGGAAGGAGTGGAGGAAGAATGGAGAGATGAGAGGAAGAGGGGGAAAGTATAGGAGAGGAGGAGAACGAGAGAGGGAGAGAAGGCAGAACAGGGGCAAAGGAGAGACGGAGAGAAGGAAAGGAGGTGGGAGGGGGGAAGGCAAAAGAGGAAGGAGAGAAGAGAGCGGGAGAAGAGAGAAGGGAGGCAGAGAGCAAAGGATGAGAGAAAGCGAGAGGATGGAGAAGGAAGGAGAGAGAAGGTAGAGCGAGAAAGAGGATGAGATAGGAGACAAATAGGGCGGAGCGGAGAGAAGAAGACTCGAGTGCTGAGAAGAGAGGAGAGAGATGCAGAGAGACAGGATTTGAGGAAGGAGAGGGTAGAGAAGGAGAAATGGAGGAAGGAGGAAAGGGGGAAAGGAGAAGAGAAGAGAAGAGAGGGAGGAAGAGGGAGAGGCAGGCGAGAAAGAGGAAGATATTGAAGAGAGGGAGGAAAAGGGGTAGAAGGGAAAGGGAGGCACAGAATATGTGAAAGGAGGAAGGCAGAGGCGAGGGAAGAAGGAAGGCTGGAAGGGAAGGATGAGGAAGGAGAGAGAAGGGAGGAAATAGGGGCGAGAGGGAAGGAAGAGAAGAGAGGATAAGGAGCACACACAGGGTAGGAAGAGGAAGAGTCTCTGAGAAGCGGAAGAGAGGTAAAGGAGAGGTGGAAGGGGAAGAGAGGAGGGAGAGAGCTGGAAGCGGGAACGAAGGAAGAGAGAGAAAGAGAGATGGAGAAATTAGGTGGAAGGAGGAAGAGGGGAGGATGGAGGCATGAACAGGAAGGAGAAAGAAAGTTGAGAGAGGGGAGGGGAAGGATGGAGAGTTAGACAAGAGGGGAGAATAATGAAAGGATATGAATGTTAGGGAAGAAAGAACAGAAAGAGTTAGAGGGGTGTGGAGGAGTGACGGGAATAAGAGGCGCAGAGAGTGAGGGAAATAAAGATCAGACAGAGTTAAGTGAGAAAGCGGCAGGAAGACATAAAAATGAAGACAAGGGACAGATAGAATTAGATAGAAAAACAAGAGAGAGAAAGAAAACGCACACGCGCACAATGGATAGGGATAGATTAAGATGAGAAGAAGAACAGGAAGAAGGCAACATGTGGGGAAATTAAGAAGACAGGAACAGCGCACCCAATAATAAAAGAAATGTAAAAAAAGATAGGTAATAGGCACATAAAAGAGAGAAAAGGACAAGATAATAATCTAATACATATTAGAATAATAGTTGAAACACACGGACAAAAAATAAAGATAGGCAAAAAAAATAAGAAAAAATAGAAAAATAAAAAAAGAAAAGAAAAAAAAAAGAAAGAAAAAAGAAAGGCATTGGAAGGGGAGAATACAAGTAAAAGAAATTGAAAAACACCGCACACACGAAAAGAAAAAATCTATGAGAGTGTAAAAAGAAAAACAGGCACCGAAAGCGAGACGCCCCGTTTCATACCATTTTTCAGGAAGGGAAAGGAAAGGCAAGGAAAGGTGAGTTAGGGATTAATTCGCACGGGTACGATGCGGAAAGACAACGCTAAAGAAAGATAATAGGGGATGAGCGCCACTCAGAGCCAAAAGTCAGACTAAAGAAGATGAGATATCGAGGAAAGAAGGGAGAAGATAGACAGGAAACTCGAGCAGGAATAGAAATGAAGGAGCGGAACACAAAAAGGACTCACCCAGCCGAAGGGATTAAAAGATCAGAAGAAAGCACTGGGACCCAGAGAAAGGCAGGAAGAAAGTCAA